>JADDOH010015675.1:0-63316 GCA_016648135.1 Agrypnia vestita | reverse complement strand
CCCGCGAATGACATAAGCATGCTCATAAATAAGCAAGTCTGTTCACACATGCTCCAAAGATACCCCTTCTCTATGGTGAATGACAGTGGCATGCTTATAAATCAACCGGCGGTTGATTTTTGAGCATGCCACTAGGTGGCATGCTCATTTCTAGCAATGTGCGTACACACATGCCACTAATAAGCATGCCACTGTCAAAGTCGATACTGCGCATGCTCACGTGCCACTAAATAAGCATGTGTATCAGACGCCTTACGCGGACGTCGCGGCCGTTCTATCTAAACATCGGGACGATGGTCAACTGTCTACGGTTGCTCGACGGCTCAACCTTTGGCTATTTTTATTACGTTGATATGAACGCGCATCAATCAATCAGGATTGATAGCCGCGAGACGCTTCGCGTCCTTTCTATATCAAGATTAAAATGCACTTGCCAAGGGAGGGGGAGCGGGAAATTTAAGAACACCAACCACCACTATTTGAATATTTAAACAATTTATTTAATTAAAACAGAATTCTTATCTTTAGACTTATCAACTAAAAAAAATATCACTAACCTAAAACTAATCCTAGCCTAAACGCAAGCAGTCCTGATTCACAAACGTTATCGTGTCCTATCACTCGTTGCACGGAACACATTTCACTATCCGCGGCCCTCATAGCCGCGGTCGTGGTTGCCGCGGGTGGCTCCCTGGCACACCGCGTCGCGTGCTTGCTACGAGGGCGGGATCCGCGAGCCGCGCGCGTCTTGCCGCGTCGGTCGCGGGATCCGCGCCGTCATCTGGCGGGGGCGCGGTGTCCTATCCCAGGCCACGCGCTCTGTCCCGCCGATCGTCGCCGCTGCGTTGCATCGTCGGGAGACATCTGGTCTTCCTCCTGGAACTCCCCGTGGAGGACCGGCCGCCATCCGAGGCAAGGCGGCCATCCTCGTCGTCGCGTCTTCTTCTCTGCGGAAAATGTCGCGGCCACACAAAACAAGTGGCGTCTTGGGCGGGAGATTCGCCCCCGTAAGAAAAGGCCGACCCGCACTCGGCCGGGTATTGTGTCGAACAACCCTCGGCCGCAGCCCGCGCCGAGGCACATCGCTCCCCCTGGAGCCGCTCCCCGCGCACCCCCTCTCCATACTCACAACCCGCGCGGGGGTTGGATACGTCTGAATATATTTCGCGCGGAAATATTTTCGACGCGAAAACCATTATACCCGTCAATGTTCGTAAACTACTGCTTGCGTTATCATACCTAATACTAGCTACGAAATAGTATGTACTAACAAATCTTATTCTAAAATAACATTATCTTATTCTAAAATAATAATCTTATTCTAGGGCAACAATATAATTTTAACGCCGCCAAACAGGAATGCGTCTTTTGCTCGCATCTGTTTTGCCGGCCCAAAAAAAAAGGTCAACTTAAGGACGGAATTCCTAGAATAAAGCGATTCGGAGCGGCACAAATTAACGCGGTTATATCACCCGCCTCCCGCCTGTTTTGACGCGTCCGTATCGCGTGATTCTCGGAATTAAAATCTATTTACCATCGATAATCAACATAAACGACTGGTAACGAAAAATTCAAAAACAAAACTCGCGTTCGAGCGGGAAAAAATTACTTTAAATACACGCGTCCCCGAGTTAATGTGTACCCTACTATACAGTTCGTCCTTCTAATCGTCTACGCAATTCTCTTCCGTCCTCATAGGGAAGAGAATTCGTCTCCTGTATACGTCTGTATACCCCGTTGATTCCATGTTGGTCCCGTCGCCAACACATGGACATCGTCTTCGCTTCGACCCCTGCGTGGGTAAGCATCTCTTTCATCTTCGCTTCGTTTCGCTTCGCTTCGCTCGTTTGCAACCTCGTTGCGTCAGTTCCGTGTCAACGCCATTATGACACCGGAACAAATTCCTTCCCGACGACTGTATAGTTCAGTACACAAAACACTACCGAAAAAATCTATATTCCCGTCTCGATAACCCCCTCGTACGAAATAGCAATTACCCAAAAAAATTTAAATCGCGCCCGCGATCACAATACAAATTAACTAAATATCCGGCGAAATAATACCGACATCGGGCCGCATCACAAACACAATAGACGCCGCGCTGGCGGTCTATTCGCCGTTCTCACTTACGATTGCAAAACCCGAAGTCGCGTAATAACCCACTATGAAATTGAAACGTTCGAAAACGAAAAAAAAACAAACACGATCTTAATGTTTACCGTTAGGCGCCACGAATTTATTATTTTTTTACTGTACGACCGCATTCTCATAATTTAGTCGATACACGATTAAAAAAAAAAATTCGAAAAAAAATTCACCGAGCTTCCGATTCATTTAAAAAAAACCGCGCATCGCTCCGTTTCCCTTGGCAACTCGCGCATTTTTTTTTCGATCTCAGGGCAGATCCGTTGGAAATCAATTTTTCCAATCCTTTTCTACTTTCGTAGAAAAGAAGCCATCACGCTTGGGCGACAATTGATATGAACGCGCATCAATCAATCAGGATTGATAGCCGCGAGACGCTTCGCGTCCTTTCTATATCAAGATTAAAATGCACTTGCCAAGGGAGGGGGAGCGGGAAATTTAAGAACACCAACCACCACTATTTGAATATTTAAACAATTTATTTAATTAAAACACATTTTTATCTTTAGACTTATCAACTAAAAAAAATATCACTAACCTAAAACTAATCCTAGCCTAAACGCAAGCAGTCCTGGTTTACATAGTTTATCGTGTCTTTGTCACTTATTGCACGGAACACATTTCACTATCCGCGGCCCTCATAGCCGCGGTCGTGGTTGCCGCGGGTGGCTCCCTGGCACACCGCGTCGCGTGCTTGCTACGAGCGCGGGATCCGCGAGCCGTGCGCGTCTTGCCGCGTCGGTCGCGGGATCCGCGCCGTCATCTGGCGGGGGCGCGGTGTCCTATCCCAGGCCACGCGCTCTGTCCCGCCGATCGTCGCCGCTGCGTTGCATCGTCGGGAGACATCTGGTCTTCCTCCTACTGCTTGCGTTATCATACCTAATACTAGCTACGAAATAGTATGTACTAACAAATCTTATTCTAAAATAACATTATCTTATTCTAAAATAATAATCTTATTCTAGGGCAACAATATAATTTTAACGCCGCCAAACAGGAATGCGTCTTTTGCTCGCATGTTTTGCCGGCCCAAAAAAAAAAGGTCAACTTAAGGACGGAATTCCTAGAATAAAGCGATTCGGAGCGGCACAAATTAACGCGGTTATATCAACGTTAATTTTTAAAATTTAAAGAAATTCGAAGGAATATAGTTTCGGGGTAAGTAAAACCGCTACTTGTGCTTATATGTAAAAAGAAATATTTTATTATTTATTTGTTTGCGCACATCATAGGCTTTTACATATTGTTTTATATACTTCTTTCTATATATAATAAAGAAAGAAGTAGGTATACACAACAATATCAGGTGTAAGTAGTAAAATATTAATATAAACTACATATATAAGCAGTGAAAGTATCGGGTATAAGCATTAAAATATGAGTATAAAAATTAAAAATATAAATAAGTACAAAGCAGTAATGTGTGTATAAAAAAATATATTAGGTACATATCATTACATGTGTACAGGGTTATATGGAAAACATTAATAACCTCGCAGGACTATATTCCTGGCTTGATTATGAGTCGAAAGCTATCATGACCTAATATCAATAGTTATGGAGATATGCGACATCAAAGTTTGAACTTTTTCAATATATCTGACTTATTTTATGGAATACGTTGGACTATCACTACACTAACTCAAATCGATTACGAAAAATTCATTCGTTTCAATACAAGTTAAATAAAATAATAAAAACCTTTACATTTATTTATTATCTATAAATTTATAAATAAATACATAATTTAAAAATACTTTAAATTTGAGATGTTATCTAGAAATTTATTGAAGAATAAATCTTTCAAAGTCAGGCTTTCACTTTGTGGTGACATTATTAATAAATAAATATATCTGTATTATTTGTCAACTTTATTTTAAGACTCAATCTGAGAAAAGGAACATTGTTCCCGAAACATGTAAAAAATTAATAAAAAGTGGTGTAAACAAAATAATAATAGATTAATTTTTTTTATCTATAAAGTTGAAAATAGATCAACTAGTTGAAGAATTCAATGACAAAGTAAGTTTCAATTTGAACATGTTTTGGTAAAGATTTGTTTTGGTAAGTGTCAGTTTTGTAAATAATATTGAATAAACAAGTAATGCAGAAGACATATTGTTACTATTTCTATCGCCTAATAGCCTGAAGGTTGGAATGAGACGTGTAGTGCATATAATATGTTTATGTATTGAATGTATTTACGGGGTGCCATACAGAACAAAGCGGCTGTTGTCCAATCACTATGGAATAGGGTTAAGTAGGGACAGGGGAGTTCAAGGAAATGAGAGAAGGGAGTTAGGTCTGGAGATGGTATAGGAAAATTTATTAAGTTGGAGTGGTGTGCAACTATAATCCAGATATCTCCTGTAGGTCCCGCTCGCTTTCGATCTGGATGGGCGGGGTGATGTATGGTTCCGTCGCAGTAGAATAGTAAGAAAAACCCTGAAGGCGTGCGAGAGATTTAGCCTCAAAAGGAAGCTTCTTTTTTTCTGCCGTTAGATGTTCATTGTTAAAGATTCTTTGTGTTGCTCCAGTGAGGCCGATGTCTGTAGTTGGGACTAGGGATGGGCGTTGAATGGATGGACTAGTTGAAATCAACCGTTGACGTCGATTGAGTCTTAAACTAATGTTGACAAAGAATACAGATATATTTATTTATTAATAATGTCACCACAAAGTGAAAGCCTAACTTTGAAAGATGTATTCTTCAATAAATTTCTAGATAACATCTCAAATATAAAGTATTTTTAAATTATGTATTTATTTATAAATTTATAGATAATAAATATATGTAAAGTATTTTTTACCGCACCTCATAACCGGTGCCTTTATTACGCAAAATCATTGTTTCCTTCGATTTTCTTTGTTTTTTTGCGACTAATTGCGCGCAAGGTCGGAGTTCGCAGTTTCAATTAATTTAATGTTTGCGTATTGTTTAATGGTGAAAATAGTGAATTGTACAGTATTCATATAAAATTGTCAATAGTGTATTGTGTATTTAACCTTTTGGAAAAATAAATATGTAGTTATTTCGTCATGTCGAGACGAAGTGAATTATGGCATCATTTTGAAAAGCATAATGCTAGTGGTAAAGCCGTATGTAATGTGTGCAAAGAAGAAAAAATAGCATACAACACAACGACGGCAAATTTAAAAAGCCACTTGAAAAGGAAGCATATACTTTGTCACTTTATATTAAAAGATGAATTTTGTGTAACATAAAATTACTTCTTAGAGAAATAAGGCAGTCCATTTTAGTTTCTAACTCTGTTGCTACATGATTTCATAAATTGTATTTAATTCTCATTTGTTAACTTTTTTATCCTATTGAATATATATGACTTCTTCTTAATACTTTTGTTATTGTATATTTACTCTGAAATTTATTTTTTTTATCTCTGTTATTTTATGCTTACTCAAAAGTATCAAAAGTATTTCAAAACATTATGATGTTATTTTATATTAACTCTATATTCTACATATTTTATTTTTATTATCTTATGCTTACTTTTACTTATTCTCATTTTATATTATAAGGTAATTAGTACAACATCAAATTACTGTAATAGGTTTTGTAACCCTTGAAATAAATAAATAAATAAATAAATAAATAAATATGTAAATACCAATTTTTACTGGTATTCAGCCAATCAGTGGGCAATCGAATGCTCAGCCGACCTCCTGTGCATCGCAACCACAACCCAATTTGTTGGGTCCCACCAGCACTCGCAACATGCCAGGTGTCACCAGTCAGAATATCCAAGGCTCAAATGGAAGTGCAAACGAGTCTGCTATAAAATGTCAAAATATTATGGACAATTTCGTGAGTAAAAAAATTAGTATTGAGCAAAAGAAACAAATTAATCTAGACTGGTTGGACCTGTGTTGTGACAGTTTTCATCCGTTTTCCGTAGTCGAAGAGAGGGCGTTTAAGAAATTCTGCCGGTGGATTCCAGGATATCAGCTGCCCACACGAAAGATCCGATGTTTAGATAGAACGTCCGCGACGTCCGCGTAACGAAGTTGACGCGTCAACTAGTTGACGAATTCAACTAGTTGATCGTCTCGTCGATGGACGGACGTGGACGGTCTCGTTTCGTCGACGGTAAATACGTCGACGACCCATCCCTACTTACGAGAGCGATCAGTCGCGTTGCGGGCACCGCACGCTAGCGAAGGGAAAAACTACATTTCAAAATGAAGACTACAACACACACACGTTCACCAGTTTGAAGACTACAAAGTGTACACTACAATTGTAGTAAAAACTACTTGAAGTGAAGTAATTGTAGTACTACGAAATGAAGTGAATTAAATGAAGTGAAGTAAGTGAAGTGAAGTAATTGAAGTGAAGTAATTGAAGTGAAGTAATTGAAGTGAAGTAATTGAAGTGAAGTAATTGAAGTGAAGTAAATGAAGTGAAGTAATTGTAATAATAAAATAATAATGAAGTGAAGTAATGAAATGAAGTAATAGTGAAGTAAATTTTTAAATGAAGTGAAGTATTTTTATCCCAAATAAAAATTTGGCGAGTTAAAAAAAAAAAAGTCAACGACAAAAATATTTACGATAAATGACGATACTTTCTCCAAAATAACATTTGGCGACCTAAAAAAAAAGGTCGCCAGCCAGATTCCTTCATTCGATTCCAAAAAATTTACATCAACTTCCCAAAAATTTCTTCATAGCTCCCAAAATTAAAAAAGGTCGCCAGCCAGATTTCTTCATTCGATTTCAAAAAATTTACATCAACTTCCCAAAAATTTCTTCATAGCTCCCAAAATTTTTCAAACCATGGGGGAGTGGTTGTTACAGTTTTCAGAGAGTTCTTCATATATCTACATCAACTTTTCAAAAATTTAAAGTATGTTTCTCATACTTTCGATAACTTTGAAGTGTATGTACTTTGTAGTGTTCGCTTTGAAATGAAGTGTACTATTTGAAGTTTATACTTTCAATAACTTTGGTGTTTGTAGTTTGTAGTGTGCACTACACATCAAAGTGTGCGAAGTGTGCACTTCAATGTAGTGTAGTACTACATTGTAGTAGTGAGTACAGAGCGGACCCATCACTACCGCACGTCCCGCACGGTTCCCATGTCGCAACAGGAGCAGGCGTGGATTATATTATCTTTTCTATGGTTATGGATCGCTTTGACACTGAATTTTTTATTGATGAAGTGGAGAAAAGACCTGTAATATGGGATCTTCAGTGTGCGGATTACTCAAATATGCCAAGAACCAAGCTTGGCAGGAGTTGGTGGAGATATTTGGAAATGGTGGAAAAAAAGAGTATTTTTGGGAAGTAGGTATTTATTTATTCACCAAAAATGAACTGAAAGAATGATACTTCTGTGTCTTGCCATGGAACACGGCCGTCGTTAAAGTAATGAGCGAATATATCTGTGATATTCAAAGATGGAGAACGGCACTGGAGCTGTCAAACTGACGTTTATTTTCGCGCGCACAAATCGCTTATTAACCGCGGCTGTGTGAACAGATGACACAAATCGCGTGTTTTGAAACGCGATTCTGAAACTGCACGGTTCCCGCTGTGTCTGAACAAGCGCTAAAACATTCAGAATTCGGACAAAAAATACTCGAGCTCGAACTGCTCTCGGGTGTTTCTGTGAATTTCGGCGTCGGCCCTCCGTATGGTTGACTCTTTTCCTCGCAGCCTTTCGATCTTGCAACGAATACGTAAATATACGCGCTATTAAAATGTTTATTTAATACTAGGTTTGTTGATGTCTCGTTTTCGTCTTCAAAAATAACGATCCAATGACAACATACGTCGATATTGATGACAGACGCCAAAAATCACGAGTAGTACGCACGCGCATTGCCTTGAACGAGATCCGCAGTTTAAACCATCCTCGCCAAGTTGATACAACCGGCGAACCGGCCCTTACAATATGTACCTGAATTAAAATTATAATATTATTGCCAAATCAAATTCAAATTAAAAATATTACACCATACATAAAAAGGTAGCAAGTAGATAAGATATAATGTATGAGTTTTATTTCGATGAGATAAGGTAATAATCAATTTAAAATATTTCAAAAATGTTCTTCGATTGACGCGAAATCTAGTTGAAATTACCACCATGTAAATTATTTTGAGTAACGCAAAATAAATACATATTCGGGTAAAAATAAAAAACATGTTACGAATGTTAGTCAGTTGAATGAACCGAATAAAAATTCAACGAAAATTCCATGGAACAATTGCGTTCCAAATCTTGACTTATACAAATGTAATAAAAAGTTTTTTAATCTTAGTTCTCTTCCTTGACGAATTTACTCTGTTTTCACCGTGGGACATGTGGGACAGGTACAATTTGGGAAATAACGTCATCATCATTATCCTCCTCCTCTTGTCCTAGTAGCGTCGGGGGCCCACTTCCATATTCCCCTGTATTGTGCTGCTTCCGTATGTACGTACGTACATGTATGTATACATACCAGTCAAGCTCCATACTGTTTTCGTACGCTCTTTTCTGTTGCTTCTCTTAATCTTAATCACCGCTCGCCTTCCTTCCAGGATTGCCAGGAGGATTCTTCTCGGTACTCGTTCCTCTGGCATTCTTGGTACATGTCCAAGCCGCCTCATTTGTGATTTCTCTATATGTAGGAGTAGGGGCTCCACGCCGAGTGTGTGCCTTATGTCGGCACTTTTCACTCCTACCATCGGTGCAACTCTCGCTCCCCCTCTTTGAGTACTCATTTCGATAGCTTCGAAGACATTCCTGCTCTCTCTCTCTCCGTCAGGATCCAAATTTGGGCCTGTACACAGATTTAAGAATAGTAGTATTGTCTTGATATTTATCTGGGATTTTCTAATGATCGTACTGTATAGAGAACGTTGGAAGCAATATATTTTATATAATAAAACAAAATCTGGGATCTTTAAACTATTGTCGTATTTAAATTGGATAATTTATATTTAAATTTTTATAAAACTTTCAGACCGTGAGGGCGTCATTATGAATCGGTGACTGCGCGCATTCCACGCACGCGATTGCCCTCCGCCTGGACCGGCCCTGCTGAGACTTCGTGCGTTCATGATGGACTGCGAATGCAGAGAGTTGTCTCCGGAGATGCATGATCCCCGTCTCCGAAATCGTTTAGTTGAGAATCTTATACATGGACACGGGCCATCGAGAAAGTTTCCAATTCAGGATTAAATTACGTTGGCCATGGATAAAAAAGCGAAAGGAAAAAAAGAGTGATCGTTACTTTAAATATCATTATACTTTTCAGGGTTAGAAAAGGTGTATGTGACATCTCGCAAATAAAAGTACATATACCATTAACGCCGGCGCGAGTAGTGAAGGGAAACTCCTTGGTGCGAAGATAACTCGAGAGTGGCTCGATGATTTTGGGGCCACATGAGCATAAGTACTCTCTTATGGTAGAGAAAGTACAAAAAAAGTTTCTAAGATATCTCTTTTTCAATTCAATTCAATTTCAGTTTATTTATTCAATAATATGTATATTACAAACTTTAAATCAATGCATACATATTATGAAGATAGATCTATATACCTATATATATATATATATATAGAATATTTAATCAATTAAAAATAACATATACAATCTGGTCAAAGGTGTAGGAGAATCCTGCTTCGGTAAACCCCTTCAGACACATGGAATATATCTCTACATGAGAGAGTAGGGGCATTATTCTTGGCTTTACGCAACCGAGTTTCTCCAGGGTATGCATGGTTACAATAGTTTAGAGACTAGAAGGAATGTGTATTTGATTACGCATTTTTATCGATTGTTGCGCTGTATGATCGATAATCCTGAAATTATGCGGAGCATTGGTTTGTATGTTCCCGATCAGCGTCGGCGTCAGCATAGATTGTTTCACATTCCCAATATATAGGACCAACCTGTTGTTGATCCTGTATATTGGGAATGCCCGCTGGAAGAGCTACCGCTATGCTGAACAATATCGCTTTAGACATTGATCTGTTCCATATCTCTGAGCGAGTTTTCCGAAGCAAGATTCTCCTACACTTTTGATATGAAGGACTATATTGGCTTTAGGTAATGGCCGGATTTGTTCTGATGTTTAATGGTATTGTGTAATTTTCGGGAATTTTGATCACATTTTGGAGTGCATACTCCTACGCAAGCTTTTTCGCATCAGCTGTGGTCAAACCATAATAAACTTTGCTACATTAACTTTGCTACATTTTGCAATGTAATCTCCAAATTCTTTTTCTTGCGCATGGGTAAAAATTTGTCCCGGGTTGGAATAGCCCACCTTAGAATTTACAAATGGACGGGCTTTTTTCCGATCTACGAATCGTTTTATTGTCATATAATTGACACCAAAAGACACTGCGGCTTTACGAAGAGACACTTTTGTAGCCTCTATCTCAGCAGCAGTACGTTTGTAAACACTTTCGGGAATTTCACCCCTCTTCGTTTTTTTAATGTAATTTCGTAGCATTTTGAGTCTTGAAGAAAACGAATTAAAAAAGTAAAGTAAAAATAATAATTGAACTGTGCAGTTTATTATCTAATAATCGTTTTATTAAAATTAATTATTTCGAAGGGGATAGTTGTGACAGTCACAACTAGCCCCCACATTTTTGTAACAACTCGCCCCATACGATCATTTTATATTAAAATGTCTACGCAAGTGAATTTATTTACCGCAAGATTTTCTTTTATTGCTGATAATACAGCCAAAAGACACAACATTTGGTTAACCAAATGTAAAATAACTCACCTAGTATTGGTAAAACAACAGAACACTTGGAATTAGTGCAGAAAAAATTAGTTTAGTACCTCAAAATCAAACTTTATCGTTTAACTTTAATGAAATCAACCGCACGGCTCCAATATTTTGATAGCAACTGACGCTACAGAGTTCACATAAAATGAATGTATGCGGGTAACGCTAAGTCAAATGGCACGAATTTTAAACGCGTTGTCACAACCTGTCCCTGTCACAACACGCCCCACCCTCCCCTACATATGGCCAAACAAGTACCCCCCATGGTATACGCCATCCCTAATTAAAATCTGCAAAGAGAAATACAAGTATTTCAAAAAATTTAAGTCTCATAAAAGTCAGATCGATTATGCAACCTTTGCCTTACTAAGGACTAGGCTAAAAAATCTGTCTAAAACTCACTACGATAATTATATTCTAAGAATAGAGAATTCAATCACATCTGATCCTAAACGCTTCTGGTCTAATGTAAAAACAAAAAAGTTATCTTCGCTCATACCGAATAAATTATTTTACCAAAACCGAACCTCTGAAAATGGTCAAGACATATGCAACTTATTTTCTCAATATTTCATGTCAGTGTTTGACCATAGTACTTTGGGTGTGCATTCGATCATTGAAAACGAATTTGGTCCTGCCGACACATCACAGTCAATCCAATCCACCTACAACATCACATAAACAGTCTGGATTTAAACAAGGGCGCAGGGTCTGACGGAATCCCGCCTTCATTCGTACATGCGTGCCCTCCAGTATTGTCATCCCGCTCAGTGTCATCACTAAATCTATTGATGAAGGTACTTTCCCAGACCAATGGAAAAACACATACATTACTCCCGTTTTCAAATCTGGCAATAGAAAAACAGTTTTTAGTAAAATATTTGAAAAAATTGCTTACACGGAGGTTTTCAACGCTATTAAGCCATACATAATTCCCCAACAACACGGATTCTTTGTTGGTCGTTCTACCACTACAAATCTGACTACTTTCACATATTACGTATTACCCGCTGTGGATCAGCGAGTGCAAACTGACGCTATTTACACAGATTATAGTAAGGCCTTAAAAAAAGTAGATCATCGCATTTTAGTCGATAAACTACTAAAAATTGGCATTCATGGAGACTTACTACGATGATTTATCTCCTATATCGGTAACAGAAACCAAGCGGTAGTCGTAGGTGGTTTCAAATCAGATTGGGCCCGCATCTCCTCGGAGTCCCCTAAGGGAGTTTGCTCGGACCGTTACTATTCATAATATACATAAACGACATAATACATACCTGCTTCCAATACACTAACTTTATTTTGTACGCTGACGATATGAAGATCTATGCCAAAGTTAGCTCCCTAGAAGACAGTGAAAAAATCCAAGATGATCTCACCCGCGTACCGGCCTACTGTATAGTTAATTAACTGTAAATTAAAAAATATTTTTAATTTATAATGTTTTCATTGATAAAAAAACAATATTTATTGTTCCATTTATTCTTCTATAATTTATTTTATTGCCTATAGAATCGCCTATTATATAAAATTACTATTTTTAAATTTAATTTCATTTATATATATATATATAGGGTAAAATTATAATATTATTTATATTCCTAATTTCATTGAATTAGGCTTTCTGGTAGCCTCTTGTCTAAATATATATATATATTGCTACGGCACTGGCGGATAGAGCGCCAGTCCACCCATACTTGCCGTGCATCCACCAGCTAATTCAGACGGTCACGAGACTTCTCAGGCATGGTGCGTGCTTCTCATGGAGTTCCAGGTGCTGGTCATTGCTGGAGGGTGTGTCGGTGTGTGTGTGTGTGTGTGTGTGTGTGTGTGTGTGTAGTGTAAGTGTAGATACCTGACCACTCCGGCAGGAATTACAAAATCAAAGACGGTCATCTATGAAAGAACAACATTATAATTCATGACCTTGACTTAATAAAAGTATAAACTATTACAAATTTAATATAAAATTTAATATAAAATGAGAGGCGCGTGCCCCTAGGCATCGCGGCCGACGGGCCTTGTAGGAATTGAATTATAAATACAAACTTATGAAATCATTTCATACAAGGGAAAAAAAAACATAATAAATGGGTTAAGAAAGAAAATAACTAGCTCTGGCGAACGGCCCTGGTAACGCCGGCGCCAGGCGGGATCTTAAAACAAAATATAGTCTTCGCCTGAAAGGCGACGCACAATTTACAAACAGACACTGATTTTATTCTGGGTTATTAACATTAAAGTTCGTCCGGGATGCAGCACAGCATGATAACATATGGCGCAGGTCACGACACGCGATTAATTATGTACCCCCTTTTTGCGATGTGGTAGACAACAGGATGGGGTCCGGCAGCGATGGCGACCCCATCTGCCTGGATCCTCTCCCTCGGCGATGCTCAAACGTGGCTAACGGGTCCCAATGGCGTTCTCTGCGGCGTTGGACCGGCAGCATTCCGGCAATCCTGTGGTCTGCCGACGCGCCCCAAGACGCCGCTTCATCTCAGGCATCGATACCAGCACGCATACGGCCTGCCAAGCCGACACGCGGGCAGAAAAAAGGACGCTTCTACGGGCCCTAAAAAGATTTATATTAGACAACCGAACAAAATACAAAGACCACGGACAATTATTGCTGTATCGCATCACCTTGAATCTCGATAAAAACTTACCAAGGTCGCCATTTCGCGAACCCCTTGGGCCCGTATTTGGAGCGGTGACCTCGCGGGCTGTCACCTCTAGATTTTCTATTCCAATGGCGCCTCAAGGAAAAAACAACTGGTAGCCCGGCGCGCGCGCCGCCAACCGCGCAAATCGAAAGAAGCTATTTTTATTTGCCAAATTTAGGGCTGTTGAGAGCACTCGTATTCGGTTACATCTCAATACATTGGGTATATATATATATATATATATATATATATATATATAGCGTTGTTGCATGCTAGTTATCAGGACCATGCACCCTCGATGACTACCATCAAATATTGGTTTAATGAATTCAAGACTGGCCGAATATCCGCTTTCGGTAAAGAGGGCCCAGACCGGGCAGTTGTTTGATGCCCGCGCATCGCCTTGGCGCGGATTTCTGCTATCCTTTGGTGCGCGTGAAAGGTTCCGGTCATTAATTCCAATGCAGAAGTGAAAAGGCATAGCAGGCAGAGGAAAGCACTCGTAAATCCCTTTTCAAATAGTATTTTTAATTTCAATAATATTACAATAGATTCTCACTACACGAGGTGGCGTTGACCATGAGCAATGTTAAGTTGTCTCATAGTTTAACTTATTTGCGTTATTTTGTAGATACGTGATAGTGTAAGCAGATAAGAAGTAGCCATCAAATCATAGAAAGAAAAACAACAGTTATCTTTGAAAATTAATATATTAAAAACATCGCACAATTAGGCCAATTTATAATATAACTAATAATGTTAAGTATTGGAATATGGTAAATACATTGAAATGTATTTATTTTATTATGTTATTGAAAATAGAAATGATGTTATTGAAAAATATGTAGGTACACAGCGTCAGTAAAATAAACAAAAACAACAATTATCGTTATTTATTTATTTAACGCCCTTATGGGCTTTTACAAAATATAAAAAATATAATATAAAAAAAATCACATAAGACAGATATAAATTTAAAAAAATGCAAGTACATATAATAGATTTGTGTAAATTAAAAAGACAAGTTTAAACTGGAAGAAAAAAAAGAAAAATTTATTTATCAAATCAAATTAATTAATCAATTATGAGGTTATTTATTAGGTTATCTATTTATTTATCCATCACCACTAAGTTGAGACGTAAAGAATTGTTTAATTTAGTCCTATACACAGTTATACTATCAGCAAAAATGACGACCACCTCCGCATGTTTATTCCCTAATGAGTGTAGTCTGGGGATTACAGAGTTTGCTAATGTATTAGTTCTGACATTTCCTCTATAATAGATCGATCAGATTAACAATCTGGGGGCAATCAATCAGGTTAAATGTTAATCAATAACAGCAAAACTAAGCAAATATAGGTACTAATAAAGATATTCCCATTTAAAGTAAGCATTATAGAATATTTAAAGATAAACGATATTATATTAAAAGAATTATAAGTTTTTAGAGAGCGGGTTTCTTTCTCTTATATGTTGTTAAGTCTGTGTAGGTACATTGGTAGTTGCTTCTTCACATGAATTGTTATGGAGCTGGTTCTAAAGCTTCAGGTGTGCGGCTTTGCTGGACAGCTCCTCGCCAGGTGGTCTGGCATTCAGCTCGGGCCTGGCTCGCTGGAATGAAATTACCCCAATGTTGATAGATAAGGCATATAAAAGCAAAGACAGCAATATCCCACTAAGGTTTTTCTGAGATAAATACAAAAAAACTGTCAATACTTAAGGAAATTTCTCCTTCCACATTCCATTCAGTAAAATAAATACGAAAATACATACAAAAAACTAGCCCATAAAACCAAGTTTTATTATACTCCCTTTCTCATTTACTAGTGGAAACTGGTTTGGCGCTTAACCTACGCGTTGGGCTTCGGTCGGGCGACGCTACGAAAGGGATAATAAAAAATTTCCAAAAATCCAAAATTAGAAGAAAATCCAATAATCAGGTTTAGTGTCTACCAGATGCGTCGGAATCTGCACACAATTTACTGAGTTGCATGAAAAAAACATTAGAATTTTGAAAAATCCAAAATTATACTATATTTTTTTTTAACGAAAATTTGATAGACCTTCTTGATCGTCGCCACGAGTCTACTTGCAAAGTTTCAGCTCGATTGTATCACGGGAAAAAGGTTAAAAATCGATCTTAAGTTTTTTCGTTAAGCAAGCAGACGCCACGAGTTAATAATAAAGGGAGTAAAAAAGGAGATATGTAACAATTTTTTTGTTTTCTTTTCTCACTTAATACTTTAAAAGTCTTAGTCTTAGGATTTTAATATATTTAATGACGATGCTGTGTAGTCTACAGAGCGTATTTGATGACGATGCTATGATGTAGAGTCTACAGTCTAGTCTCTAGTCGATTACTATGTTTATTGTAGAGTCGTAAATTTCAAGAATGGAACAGTGATGCCGCAACAAAATATAATATTAACTTGAAAAATCGGAATAAGGATCTTTATTATAGACACACGCAGTGGTGTAGTGAGGCCAGAGCGACACTTTTTTTTGAGATGGAATTTACTCTTCAGCACATTCAACTTTTTTTGTAATATTCACATTGGATGTAGTTGTTAATCACATTAGATGATCAAATATCTATATTTGAGTATCTAATATGTGAAAAATATTTCGAAGATAAAATAAATAAAAAATACATCAATTTTCAAAACGTGAATGTCATTATGAGAAAATTTGTGGGAGAAAAATGTTAAGGATTGGATCAATTTGGGTTTGACCCAATTCTTTCAACCATTTTCAAAGGGAAATAAACATCCATCCCTAAACGTACATGTTACATGATTTGATTTTTAATTTGTAACCCTAGAACAGGCCGTAAGACCCAATTACTATAATGAAATATATTTAAAAAACCACCCAGACTTGGGCAAAACACATAGATTTTATTGTGACCTCACCGGAAATCGAACCCAGAACCCTTGGTGTGAGAAGTCAGTGTCATGACCACTGGGATACATGGCCCCCCGATGGTTTTTATTGTTGGCATAAATGGACATACATTTGGTCAATTTTAGCGTTTACAAAAGCCAATTTAGTGCTGGCTAAAAGCTAATCATACGTGATACACAAAAACGTATTGATAGAGTTCTAGATGTTAAAGTGAATGCAACAAAAATGTAGAACATTGTAGCATGTGACTTTTAATTTGATGAAATTTCTTTAAACATCCGAACTACCAAGATTAAGAAATATGTTTTTAATAAGACGAAAAAGGGAAGGAGTTAACATTAAATACCACACGGGTAACTTCTTATTTAGGATACCACCCTGTGTAGTACGCACACGGATGAGATTGCTCAAATCTCGAAAGCCCGTAAAGAAAATAATTCTTTGAAAATAAAAACATAAAATAGGTACACAATAGCACCCAAAACTGGCATATTGGCAAGCTAATGATAACAAATTGTATTTGTACTCATGTACGCGAGGTACAATTTATACTTAAAAACTAAAATAAAGACAAAATTATATATTGATGACGCTCAAAGTATTGAGTTGTAAAAATCTACACTAATTATTCTTGATTATTTTATCGAG
Organism: Agrypnia vestita; assembly: GCA_016648135.1. Lineage (NCBI taxonomy): Eukaryota > Metazoa > Arthropoda > Insecta > Trichoptera > Phryganeidae > Agrypnia > Agrypnia vestita. Next base: position 46,185 of record JADDOH010015675.1, on the reverse strand, counting down.
TTTCATGGAAAGAATTAAAAGAAATATAAAATAACTGGGGCAAACAAAAACTTTCTTAAATTAATGGTTCGCGTCTTAGATAAGCTCTGCTCTTACAGAATATTTTTAACCGGCTAGAGAGAATCAGTGGTGGCTATGACTTCTAGTTCCGAGGTTTTACTCTCAATGCACCAAAAGAAGATAACTTCAATAAATATACTAAAAATATTTCTCATGAAAAAAATCTCAAACCTTAAAATGTGTTACTACAAGTATGTGTACCTATCTTTTCTGATTTCGTTTGAACTTAACTTTATTATTGTGTTTCACTTAAGTACCTAAAGATTAGATTTTGACACGAATAATTTAAGAATTCCATCATACTATTCGGGGAATCGTTTGCGTTGGCTGCCATGGTACTGCGACTAACTAAGGCCCGGTTGTTTCAAGTTCGATCAAAGTAAGCGGTCGATTAAAGCATAGATTTTTACGAAAACGGATCGTCTGATTGGTGGAGAACGTAAAATCTATGCTTTAAAGGAACGCTTACTTTAATCCAACTTGAAACAACCGGCTCTAAGGCTGGAAGGGTTTAATTCGATACAATGTAGCTGGGCAGACCATTGCAGCGGTTAAGATATAGGTACGCAGCCCGCAAAACAATTACCCTTAAGACTTTTCAGATTAAGACGGATTCAGCCCCTCACGGATATTCTGGACTTATCGGGAAAGAACTCGTAGGTTGCGAAATAGTCCTGTTTTAATTTTTTTACTTAAAAATCGGAAATCTACCTGAAATTGAAAAAAATATTGTGAAAGCATCGAGCGCGAATACAAAAATATCTTAATGGGATATGTCAAAGAATTCAATCTGGCTGGTTTTTGCTATAGAAGTAGCAAATCGCAAAAATAGCAAAAACAGGTACATACAGGTATACGAGGGCTGTTCAACAAGTATCGCGAATTTTGAATTTCCGCAGGTTTTTTATGGCGTTATGTTGGTACTTATGTTTCTCACTTATGCCGACAAGTTTGGCCATTTTTAATGTTCAGTTAATTTTTGACAGCTGTTTTGCTTGCACGTGTTTTGGCTCGTCTTCGATTTTTGCCTATTCCAAAAAATAGATCAAAGAATTTGTATTAAATTTTGTGTGAAAAACAAAATTAAGTACGCGGACGCATCCCGAATGTTGACTTTGGCATATGGTGAAGCTACCTTGGACCAAAGAAACGTTTATCAGTGGTACAAAATGTTCTCAGAGGGACGAGAAGGTGTGAACGACGAAGAGCGTGCCGGACGCCCGAGCACGTCAACATCAGATGAAAACATTGATGAAATTAAGAAAATAGTATTGGCCAATCGTTGAATCAGCGTTAGAGAAGTTGCTGAGGACCTAAACATATCGATTGGCTCGTGCCATTTGATTTTTATCAATGATTTGGGCATGAGACGGGCTGCCGCGAAATGCGTACTAAAATTGCTCAATTTCGACCAAAAACAGCATCGCATTAATTAACATTGCTAAGGAGCTGTTGGACTCTGTCCGCGACGACCCAAATTTGCTCCAGAGGGTCATAACTGGTGACAAATCATAGACTTATGATTATGACGTGGAAACCACTGCTCAATCATCCCAATGGAAGCTGCCGCACGAGCCAAGACTGAAAAAGCGCGCCAAATTCGGTCGAATTTGAAGGTTTTGCTTACAGTTTTCTTCGATTTCAGGGGCGTGGTGCATCATAAATTCTTGCCACAGGATAGAACGGTCAATAAAGAATATTACCTGCAAGTTATGCACAATTTGGGCGAAGAAATCCGCCGGAAACGCCCGGATTTTTGGAAGAACAAAAATTGGCTTTTGCACCATGATATCGCCCCTGCTTACACATCGTTGCTTGTGCGCTAACTTTTGGCCAAAAACAAAACACTTGTAATGCTGCAGCCACCGTATTCCCCAGATCTGGCCCCCTGTGACTTTTTCTTGTTCCCGAAACTGAAGAGGCCCATGAAAGGACGACGCTACGCTACGATTGAAGAGATAAAGACGGCATCGAAGAAGGAGCTCAACAAGATAACAAAAAATGATTTTTTGAAGTGCTTCGAGGATTGTAAAAAAACGTTGGCACAAGTGTATAATATCTGGTGGGGATTACTTTGAAGGAGACAAAATAAATATTCATGAATATATAAATAATTTTTGAAAAAACACAAAATTCTCGATTCTTTTTGAACAGACCCTGTATATATGTTCTTTTTTTGGCAGTTTATTAAGATTTCTCCTTTCTTTGTCTTTCTCATCCCATTTATTCCTATTCCAAGCTTTGTTACATTTATTTTTGTTTTAATAATTTCATTTATTTTGTCTGGATTTACATTTTTATCATTGGATTTAACCAGCAGTGGATATGAAGTCTCTTGGTATGGCCTAGATGTAATAGGCTTAATACTGTTGGTAGAAACAATTGAAGCATATGTTGTTTTTTCTTTACTATTAATAAATCCTTCTAGTTTCTTGTATTATAAGTCAGATATTAAAATAATGGAAAAGGGATATAAGGAAGAAGGAAGGAATGGTTAAACTCATTCTTGGCGCATCGCCTGAAACAAACATAATGATTTCGTTGTCTGTCCGTCCGTCCCTTTGTCCGTCCATTCGATTTTCGTTCAAACTCAAGGCTAAAAAATAAATTAAACGGCTGGATGTGGGGTGCGAATCTCGGCCGCGCGAATGCTAGCGCAGAACGCTATCGATGTTGCCACCATTGCATATCCGTGTCCCGCCAAAAATATCCTATAATATATAATTAGGCTTAGCAAAGACGCAAACCAATTTTTCGTCAGTCTTGAAGGGTAACAACTAGTTCTATAATAATTCTGCATCAACTTACCCACCGCGGGGACGGCCTCCATTCTCCACATCAGTATTACACGTCGGGTTTCAAAACTTCTATTTGCATTTTAACTGTGAGAGAGTCATTTCTCACGTAGTTTTTTAACAGGGTATCCCAATTCAAGAACGTCGGCCAACCATGAGAGGTGTGATAACTGTGAAAATAATTATTAAACAATATTTAAAGTCAGGCTTTGAGATAAGAGCAACTTGACAACTCCGTGCAACTATTGGCTTACGCTGATGACATCGACATAATTGCGAAAACTTCCGATGTTTTACGTAATGCCTTCATAAATCTTGAAAGATCTGCCAAAAACATGGGTCTCATAGTAAATCAGCAGAAGACCAAATACATGGCCGCAGGATGCACCCAACAAATCTCAACTCTCTCATGTGGAAGTTAAAATTTTGAAACGGTTACAAGATTTACATGCCTAGGCTCTCTGATAACAAACAACAATAATACTACAGAGGAGATCCAGAAGCGCATAGTAAGCGCAAATCGCTGTTGTTTCCGCCTAAAAAAGCAGATGAAATCCAGAAACACCAAGATATTAGTGTACAAAACGCTTATTAGGCCAATGCTCACGTACGCAGCTGAAACGTGGGTACTAACTAAGAGGAATGAGCGAGCACTGGACGTTTTTCAATTCAATTTATTTAATTATATGTACATTACAAACTACGTGTTCAAGGCATACGTATTATGAAAGTATATATCAAAATAAAAATATTTAATAAATTAAAAATAACATAAAATCTGCTCAAAGGTGTAGGAGAATCCCGCTTCGGAAAACCCCCTCAGACACATGGAATATATCAATACCCAAAGCGATTTGGGTATTGATATATTCCATGTGTCTGCTCTTTCAACAGGCATAACCATCGGCAGGTTGGTCCTGTATATTGGAATGTGAAACAATCTATGTTGACGTTGTATAATGTAATTATCAGGAATATACAAACCAATGCTCTGCATAATTTCAGGATTATCGGTCATACCGCGCAACAATCGATAAAAATGTGTAATCAAATACACATTCCTTCTAGTCTCTAGACTATTTTAGCCAAGCATACCCTGGAGAAACTCGATTGGGTAAAGCCAAGGATAATGCCCGTACTCTCTCATGTAGAGATATCTCAGAAACTTCTTTTGGACTTTCTCCACCATAAGAGAGTACTTGCCCTCATGTGGCCCCCAAATCATCGAGTCACTCTCGAGTCTACTCCGCACCAAGGAGTTGTAAAGAGTTCTCAGTACGCGGGTATTCTCGAAAACCCTGGCAGTACGCAGAACAAATCCTAACATCCTCAAAGCATTACCACTCATCGTCTCTTTGTGATCGTGAAATGTTAGGTTGCTCACAAATCTAACACCTAGATCTTTAAAATTCGATGTTCTTGCCAGATTTTGGTCGTTCATTTTGTAGCAAAAAAATAGAGTTTTTTATTACAATACATTAAACAAAGGTTTATTTTGTCTTCCCCATTCACATATATTTGTTATATCTGCTTGGAGTAGATGAAAATCGTCCAAAGTTGACACCTTTAAGAAAAGCTTTAAGTCAACCGCAAATAACGTTTTTGAACGGAAAATTTTGAGGCGTATCTTCGGACCGGTTCTTGAAAATGTACTTTGGCGCAGATGCAACAACAATGAGCTCTGTACTCTGTTTAAAGAGCTAAACGTCACCAAACTTATGAAACTGGGAAGACTTCGGTGGCTGGGTCATGTGGAGAGAATGTCCGAGCATCAAGCACCAAAGTCCCTGCTGAACTCAAGGCCAATAGGGAGAAGGAGCTTAGGAACGTCGAAATTGAGATGGAGTGACAACGTTTCTACCTTGGTGCTTCTGAACTGGAGAGAGCTGGCACTAAACCGAGATGAGTGGAGGAAGACTCTTGAGGAGACCAAAACCCCACCAGGGGTTGTAGTGTCAAGAGTGTGATTTAAACACAGAAGTGTTCGTTGAATCTTGAAATCCTTCTTGCCTCAGTGTTATTGAACATTTTTTGACTGTGCATATCTTTAGTAACTTTTAAAACATTGGTTCTAGTTCCTTTAACGGGACTAAGGAAATACTTCTTAACTAAAATTACAGAATTATGGGGTTATGTCATAGTTTAACGTTGTGATAATAAATTAGTAACAGCTTCTAATGGTGCGTATTCACGGATAGGTAAGTCTTATATCAATACTCGTCTAAAAGAGTTGATTTTCGTCTCTTGTTTATAGTCCGGTCAAATTAGTAAAAAAAAATAGTGATAGGTTTACAATGATTCGCATAGAGCTGAAAATTGGTACAGATCTCGGGTACACTACTACAAATGAAATTTTTAAAAATCCCCACCAATCTACATCTGCTAAACAATTTATTCAAATTCAAAGGTTGAAATTAGTAAGTTTTATCAAAAAATAGAAAAAATATTAATTGTAGAGCATTCAATTATCTAAAAAAAAAATTATATTTTTTTTCCTAAAAATTTTTTGAAGAACATTTCTGAAATAATGAGATTCTAAAAAACGAATAAGTTGTATTATAAGATGATATGCACACTTACGCAGCACAGTTAATTATTTTGGTAATCTAGCTCAACTTTATTATAAAAACCAGTGTTTAACGGTTTTATTTCAATGCTACTAGCTACCTAAATGTCTAATCTATTTAAAATATTAAAAATAAAAGTCATAATACCTTCATGGGAAGGGTGCCAACGTCGCTAATCCTTCACACCTCGCACCGCGAACAATTTTTAATTAATCGAGTTTTTCTGCGTTAAAAAATGAAGAAACTCGTGTTTCCCGACCCGCCAAGTTTTCTCCACAACCACCCGCCGGTGGTTATGGTAGTGGATAGCCCTTGGTGTCACATCGAAAATATGCGAGTTTTCTGGGGGTGCTGTACGTGGGTGGGAGTGGGTGACGAAAATATGCTTCCAAGCGCATTGTTTTGTTATAGGAAGGCCGCAAATGCTTCAGATTGTTTTAAAATAGGCGCGCCGACTGTGTCGGTGAGTTCCGTAATTAATTAATTAATTAAGTAATTACCGAAAGTTCTATAAGGTTCTAAACTGAGTGGCGGAATGTGTCGGTGTGTCTAGAAGGTACATTGGATAAATTTCTTGAAAGTTCTGGAAGGAGAATGTTCTAGAAGGTTCGCGAAAGTTCTATGACGATCCAAACAGTGTACTCAAAATCTACGCGTGCGAAGCCGCGCGGGCACAGCGAGTTTAACTATAACAACAGTACTTTTCAAAATCTTTATGATGGGATCAACGAATTATCGAATCAGGTGATTATTAGAGTAGCTTGTTGGTCTTGTGGTTAGGACTCTCGCGGGTTCGAACCTCACTCCAGACCAGTAAGTTAGTTCTACTTTCATAGCACAAGCCTTAGAGTATAATATACTCTAAGGCACAAGCGTTTAGCTTATTTTGAAAATAGTAAGAATATTGATGTGACACGTATTCCGTGTTCACATATCTATTTTAAAAAAATATATAAATATTAAATGTGTTATTTTGTATAAAAAAATCGCTGAAATAATTAATATTCTAAACTTATTTTTTCTTAAACATTAGTTTTTAAGGAGATTTTTAAAAATGTACTCTCGTATAGCTAGGGACATTTTATGTTTTTTTTTTAGTCTAATGGGTATTGATGTGTCAAATTACGTTTACATTGGCTCCGCGGCCATCATTGGCCGCAAAGCGGCCAAAATAGCAAAAATGGAAATCTGCCAGATAAAATTGGCCGCGAAGCGGCTGACGTAGGCATAGATAAACAATTGTGTTTGCTGCACAGCAAACACAATTGGCCGCGAAGCGGCCACAATAGCCGCCCGCAGAGCCTAGCAGTAAGCAATTGGCGTTAGCCGATTGCCTTCCTGCTAGTAGATTTTTAAATTCAAAACCTGATCCAGTAATTTCGAGCAAAAAATTACCTCGTCCGAAAAAAATAATTTCATCCCGTCAGAAAATTTAAATTTGCTTAATTGTTCAGAACCATCCTCCCAGCTAATCCATCGATCAATAATTCTAGTGTGTATAAAAGTGATGATTGTGATTGAAGTGAGTAATTAGTATTATTTTTACATTAAAAAAAATTATTGCGCTTAAATTAGTGAATTTGTATTTTCTATGTAAAAATGTAACTTACCATAAGTTTTAAAAGTAGCAGAAAGAGGTTGATTCACACCATAGTATTAAAAAAATAATTGACATGTAAGAATCCATTATATTGTCCCAAAAACTTACAAAAATAATAAAGTTGAGCTAGATACCCGATATTGCTCACTGTGCGCCGCCAGGTGGGGCGGAAATGTGTGCATTTTATGCAGAATACGACTTCTGCAACTTTCAGAAACGCGATATCTCAGAAATTATGATTCTTATGAAAAAAAAGTGGAAGGATAATTATTAAAGATAATTATATAATTTATGTGTGATCTTTTTTTGTTGATAAAACTTACCGTTTACCAGAAAAATTCAAAAAACCGATAATTTCGACCTTTGACCTCGAATTAAATTGTTTAGGCCCGGTTGTTTCAAGTTCGATCAAAGTAAGCGGTCGATCAAAGCATAGGTTTTTACGAAAATGGATCGTCTGATTGGTGGAGAACGTAAAAATCTATGCTTTAAAAGTACGCTTACTTTATTTAATCCAACTTGAAACAACCGACCCTTAGTAGATGTAGCATTGGTGGGGTTTTTGAAATTTTATTTGTGTACCCAAGATCTGTGCCAATACTCAGTTCTATGCGAATGATTGTAAATTGAAATGTCTATTTTCACCGGACTATTACTCAGTTTTGCGCTATTAATTTTATTTTTGTATTTATATTTTTTATATACTGACCTTTACCGCCAAATCTCTAAGACGAGAGATCAAAGTGTCATCCGTGAGCACCAATATTACCTTACCACCTGCGTAATTAATATTAAACATCACTGTTATCATCGCCACTTTGATCTGTCCTTTGTTTGTTATTTTTGTAGTGAATATGAAAGTCCGATCGTGTCAACTTGGATTATAATAATTACTGTAAATCTCGTTTAGCCGGTGCGCGTTGCGAACTGCGCGCGATTTTTGACATGTTGTGTCATCAAAATCGTTTTTATTAAATGTTTCGACATTGTAGTGTCGGAATGTACAATATTTGGCTGTATTCTGAACTAATCAATATTGGTATTTCTGTATCTTGACAGTTATGTATAACATTGCAATGCCGACAATTTTGACGTCTTAAGTTTGACAGGTTTGAAATTAATGAATTCAATCAATTAGAAAGCTCATTATTTATAATTGTGAGTATCTCGACATTTATTTACATTTTAGAGCTTTCTGATTGATTGAATTAATTAATTTTTAACCTGTCAAACTTAAAACGTCAAAATTGGCGGCATTACAAAGATATTCATAACTGTTAAGATACAGAAATAGCAATTTTGCTTAATTAAGGATTCGACCCATATGTGCGATTCCACAGATTTATCTGATGATCAACTGGTTCTGAAGTATAACCTTAACAGAAAAAGTAATTAACTTGATCTCGAACAATACTTTTTTGTTCAAAGAAATGGATTTTGCCGCAACTCCAAATGTATTTTGTGTTAAATTTAAATTTATTTTTTATATCTCATCATACATCAGGTTTTGATTACTTTTCATTTATAAAAGTGGCTGGCTGATGTATCTGGAGTTTTGGATTGTGGATGGGGTAGGCCGTTACCGTTACCGACACTTCAATGTCGAAACATGGAATAAAAACCATTTTGATGTCGCACGAGGAGTATAAAAACAAAGGCAGCAATATCCAAAAAATATTAATGTAGTCATCGAGGATTACTAATTTATAATGTACGAATTTTAATGTACGAATTCGATATTTTATAGGAAACATAGCCTGTAAATTTATAGGAAACATGATTTCGGAAGGGATAGATACATAAAATCTAGAATTAAGTACATTTTAAATTAGTAATCCTCGATGACTGCATTCAAAACATTTTTTTATTTTTTGGATATTGCTGCCTTTGTTTTTATATCCACACATGTCAAAAATCAAGCGCGGAGCGCATGCACACAGGCTAAATTCTTAAAATAAATAAAAAAATTAAAAAAACGGTTTAAACTATAATCCAAGTTGATGCCACCGGCCCTAACACACAATTTCAGAATTAGACTATCGGAAAACATTTCACATTATTAGAATAAATAATCATACACTAACATTGTATAGTTCTCCGTCTGTTTGACGGAATTCTTTACACCAGTCTTAGAATACAGAGTGCAACAAAACTTGACTCTAGTTGAGCAGAGTGTAGGCATGCCAGATTTCGTACACTGGAGGTGTACTGCAAAATACATCCCAGCATGTGTCCGGCTCGCCGCTATCTGCCACACCAGACCGCCGATACATTGTGGATCGGACAGGGCTCTCGCTTCGGTGAGCCTGCTGATGTTGTGGAACTCATGGCTGAAGGTCATCCCCGTAACCTGCAACACGGGAGATCATATTTTTATTTTATTTTTGCATATCGTTCTGGAAATGGTTCATATCTGGTGATAGTAGGGCTTCCTCGCAGCCCACAAAGAGAAAGGGTTACTTTACTATCCTTCACCAAACATTTATCCGGAGATATTTATATCCGACCCATTCTAAAAAAAAAAATATTGTTATTTATGTCATTGTATCCCAATACTCAAAAATAGACAAGACTTACAATAGTCCGCCTTATTAGGTGATTTCGGCGCCAAAACTCAAAAATAGACATTATTTATTAATTATTAATTAATTTGCAATTTTAGATGACACCTTTGGAAATTAGACGTGAATCTACATGGTCTAAGTAGTGTGATATGTTGAGTGAAGGGAATGTGGAGCATAAGGGATTCATAAATATACTTATTATTAGAAACCCAAGACAGGAAACAGAAATATCATTCTGTGTTTATTATGCCTACATATTCGATGATCCAATATTACTTTTTAACACCCAACAGTTGTGCAGTTTAGCGAATAAATAATTTTAAATTAAAATAGATATATTAGGTCCTTACATATGAAATTGATGTTTAGTATGGGAGGAACATAAAGCCAATTTTTTTTTATTATAATATATTTATTTAATCAAAGTATGTACCATTGCTATCTATGCACTTTTGCCATCTCATAGGTAGTTCATCGATCCCTTTACTAAAAAAACCATTCGGACAGGAATCAATAAAATCTTTGAAGGCGGTTTGGACTGCCCCATCGGAGTTGAATTTTTTCCTTTGCAAGAAGTTATCCAAATTTCGAAAAAAATGGTAATCTGTTGGGGCAAGGTCCGGAGAGTACGGTGGATGTCTTAGACATTCCAATTGAAGCTCCTCTAATTTGGTAGCCGTCTGTTGTGCAGTGTGTGGTCTAGCGTTATCATGAAGCAGCAGTGGCCTAGAGCGATTAACCAGCCTCGGTTGTTTAGCAGCTAGCTTTTCCATCATGGTTTGCAGTTGCTGACAATAGACATCTGCCGTAATCGTCTGGCCAGATTTAAGAAAGCTGTAGTGAACGACACCAGCACTAGTCCACCAAACGCTCACAAGTAACTTTTTTGGAGTCAATTTTCGCTTGGGGCATGGTTTGGCTGGTTCGGCAGGGTTCAGCCATTGCGATGAGCGCTTCCGATTATCGTACAGGATCCACTTTTCATCACAGGTAATGATTCGATTTAAAATCCCTTCATTATTGTGCCGATTGAGTAATGCAACGCAGCAGTCAACGCGCGTTTGTTGATTTGCTTCACTCAATTCGTGAGGTACCCACCTTTCAAGCTTTTTCACCTTACCAATTTGCTTCAAGTGGATTAAAACAGTTTTATCACTAACACCGCAGCCTGCAGCTAACTCGGATGTGGTTTGCGATGGATCCGCTTCCACAATAGCCTTCAATTCTTCATTATCAACTTTGGTCTCCGGCCGTCCATTGGGCTTGTTCTGCAGGTCGAAATTTCCAGAACGAAAACGTTGGAACCAAAAACGCACTGTGTTTTCTTTTGCGGCACCGTCGCCATATACATCATTAATCCTTCGAGCCGATTCTGCAGCACTGGTGCCACGGTGGAACTCTTACTCGTAAATAACGCGATATTTCAAGTTTTTCATTTTGTAAACTGAGTGACGCAAAGAAAAAAAGAATTAAGGAAAAAACAAAAAAAATTATAATTTTCAAAACACAAATACATGAGTAAATAGCTGTATAAATTTGGATTTGGAATTCCTAACCAAAGAAAAGATATTTGAGATCAAATTTGCCAGTACGGCAAAACGCCAATTTCATATGTAAGGACCTAATATCAATATTTTGTTATACACATGGATTTTTATGTCGAACCCCCACAGTGTCCGGGTGTTCTTAAAAGGAGCTGTTTATTTGTTTGCAATTGCAATCTGGAGTTTGGTCTAAAATATAAGTTTTTGATAAATATTATATAAAATAAGTATATGCTAATATTATTTTAAAACTTGGTCTAAATCAGTTTGTTTTACACGCATATACTTATTTATTCATTCAAAGAATTCAAATATTGAATTAAAGCTAATATTTTCGTCACAATGATAGAAATATTGTCATATGACAGATCTGTTTATGTTTCTCTATTTTTGAGTGTTGGGGTAACAATCACCTAATAACAATTTTGTTATTTTTAGAATGGGTCAGTTATATCATTACTAGGATCCGGAATCGCCGTGGCGTGGTGAAGTATTCTAATAAATTATTTTTTGTACATATTAAATCTTTAATCTAAAATTTCTAAATCAGAATTATAGTTGGTTTTCGAAATGCTTGTTTTTTTTACACGTTTTTATTTAGCTTCACGTGTACGTCAGCCACAAATCTTATAAATCAAATTTGACCCAATTTCTGAGCAGGAATCACTTAGGATGACTATACAATAATCATTCATTAGTTTTACAGAACAAGCTTAGTTATTCAAAAAATATTGAAATTCTGACGCCTTATTCCATCAGACATTCTAGTTAAATACCGGTAACAACAATCTGTTGAAGCGTATTACTTTTTTTTTATTTTTTTTTATTTGGGAAACATACAGTACAATTTTAATTTTTTTTTTATATAATGTCAAAAAATATTTGTGAATATGACCAGTAAAGTTTCCTCGAAGCTGGTAATAAAAAATAAAAATAAATTAATAAAAAACAATGATAAAGAAGATGTGATAAATAATAAATATTTCAAAGATTTAAATTATGATAATGCATAAAATGGGAGGGGTGGGGAGAGGGAGGGAATGGGATTCAATTAAAGAAGTATTAAATCAATAGTCATAAATGAGATTACGGAGTTTTATTTTAAATAAACGCAAATTGTCAGTAAAAATGTCTAGATTATTTGTAGAATTTAACATATTGTATTTTGAGGTGCAACGAATTACAAAGCAGTTTTTTAAGTAATTAGTCCTACCAAAGTTTGCGTAAAATAAATTATTTGAACGCGTTGAGTATGTAGGACAACTTAAACCTATTTGCTCTAATATATAGGGCGAGTCAACCAAGTTATTCAAGATTTTATAAAGATAACACAGATCTTATGGTAACACTCGCTTTCTGTGTATGAGTTGAATTCTAAACGGGAACAGAAATTTAAAATATTGAAAAATTTGTTTAAAAATGACGTTTGAATTTTAAAGTAAGGTTGATTACAAGATTTAATGCGACGAACACTAAAAAGTAGAAAATAATATTTTATTAAAAAAACACTCTCTTGTAAAAAATACAAAAAAAAATCAACAGCCACAGCACTAAGAGCAATCACGGTGTATAAATATCTCGTCCTATAAAACTCAATGTCTGTCTGTCTGTAGTCTATACAAATGTACCCCGTTTGTCCGATCTGATCCAAATTTTGCATACTTATTCATTAGGACCCGGCGGGTAACATAAGCGATATTTCCTCCCTCCCCCTAAAACCCACCCCTACCTCTGATATATTTTTTTACAAATCTACATCGTTTGACCGATCTAACCCAAATTTTGCAAACTTATTCATTAGGTTTCGGACATTTCCTCCCTCCTTCTCATACACTTTCAAATTAAATTTTATACTTTTAATCCCAAATTGTAAAACGATAACGTTCTCTTTCAAAGCAATGGCACCTTTCCGCCACAATTGTTTTGTTGAATCTGTTACCCGGGACACGTCGGGTACAGACCGCTTGTATTAATAATATTAAAAGTGTGCGGAGGCCTTTAGAGAAGGAAACGTATAAAAAATATCAAACTTACTTGCACTGAAGTAGTCAAAGGCTTTTTTTTAAGGGCATCAATAGTGCGGTCATAGATCTCTCTGAAAATAAACCAAAACAAAATACGAACTTATTTCTTTATTTCTTTTTTAATTCAATATAAGGTACAAATACACATCTTACATACTAAATTAACATTTTTTTAAATACTTTGTAGTCATGTAGACATGATCAGTGAAGAGAAGCTCTTGAGTCTGATGAGGGAGCTTCAGTTCTTATATTGTGTATAGGTACATATGCGAATAATTTAATAATCAATATTCTATTATATATATATATTATATATATAAAGAAACCCGTGTTTCCCTATCCGCCAAGTTTTCTCCACGACCAGCCACAACCACCCACCGGTGGTTATGGAGGTGGATAGCCCTTGGTGTCACATCGAAAATATGCGAGTTTGGTGGGGGTGGATGAGCATGGGTGGGAGTGGGTGCCGAAAATGTGCTTTCTAGCACATTGTTTTGTTATGGGAAGGCCGAAAATGCTTCAGAGTGTTTCAAAATGGGCGCGCCGACTGTGTCGGTGAGTCTAGAAGATTCCGGAAAAACCTGCTCAACAATTCTGCAAGACAATTCCCGAAAATTCTATAAGGTTCTAAACTGGGTGGCGGAATGTGTTGGTGTGTCTAGAAGGTACATTCGATAAATTTCTCGAAAGTTCTGGAAGGAGAATGTTTTAGAAGGTTCGCGAAAGTTCTACGACGATCCAAACAGTGTACTAAAAATCTACACAGCTAGTACCTACGCTAATAAAAATTAATTTGATAATGAAATGTTGAAGTATTTGGGAAAAAGCTATAACATCATCAATGGGAGGACATTATGTACGAGTATCTATATTTAGACTTGTGAATGAGCATAATAAGGGGTAACTGAAATCCCAGAAAAAACCAAGAACCATATATCGATTGTGGACAGAGTAGATAATTTTACAAAATGTGCCATCAGAAACATTGTACACAATTTCTTTTTACGTAATGAATTTCCAACTTTGGAAAAAATCATGAAAACAATAAATGAAGATGAGAGTCTAGGCGAACTAAAAAGAACCACTGTACAAACTTTTAAAAGATATTGGATCCAAATTTAGTAAAAGAAGCAGAAACAGCTTATTGATAGATCGTGATGACATCTTTTGGCGGCGAAACTATCTTATGGACATCAAACTCGCGAGGCAAAATAATAAAAAAATATATTTCAAAGATGAAACTAGGATTAACGAATAATTGAACAGTATTATTTTCTTTTCCTAAATCTTAATTTTTTTATCGTAAAAATAATTTCTATCAATTTGCATTTTATTATTCACAGTTACTTCCCGAAAGTAAAATTGGAAAAAATTATAAAGAAGTGCAATGTGAACGCACCTTATACAGACCGATAAGTGACGCCCGCAGGACCGTGTATGGGACTATTTTGTCCTTATCGTTTATATGCAATTGTATGACAGTGAAAGCGCTTTGCTAGCTCGACTCGGTGAACAAGGTATATTCTTTCCAGTTCCAAAAACAATTTTTTTTGGAACCAGACGGTTTAACTTGAGCCGACAAATTGAAATAATTTCTCTGAATTCCTTCACATTTGTCGACTAAATAAGCTGACTCTTTATCGCGAAATGACGTGAATCTGTTTCAAATTTTCCGAGAGAATTCACAAAAGCAAACAAAGCTTTTAAAATTTCACTTTCACTGGCGATTTAATTGTTAGAAATATACTTAAATTAAATAAAAACACGAAAGAAATTTGTTTATGCACAGCCAAAGATAATTTTTTTTCGAGCGTTCCAAACAAAAGAAGATCTAAAAAACACACGACGCTTCGTATCTCTTTAATAATTCATTCTAAAACAATAGCTTATTTTTTCAAAAATCTTCCCTCTTTATAGCCGTTTGACGTTTATTCTTTAAAACAATATATAAAAAACACAAATATTTTATGTGTTCCAAACACTTCTAAATTCAAATTTTTCCATAAATAAAATTAATATTTGCAAGTTCCTACTCGCATAAACAATAAAAACATCATTTTTATCCAATAAATTAACAAGCACGTAATATGAGAATAGAATCAATTTCGAAGACATTTTCCTCATGTACAACATTTGCCAAATTCTTTGTAAAGTTTTAAAAAATAACTTATGAATAAAATATTTTGGAAAAAACCAGGTATATAGTTATTTTTGTTAAAATCAGTGACTTAAGGAAATTCACAAAGTTTCTTTCAATAAAATACTAGTGGTAGATTTTTCCACGTTTTTCTTTTTAAGTCTCGCGTTATTTACGGACGGGAAAAACTCGCGATCATTGTGAGTCTAGTGTGCATTATTGCTTTTTCGGAATTATATTTTCTAATATGTGAAATCGAGGAAACTTGGGTAGGAGAGTGGTCGGGTGCTCCCATATAAGTCATTTTATTCCGGCTTGTGAAAAGTAAGTGGGCCCACACTATTCCGGGCCTAGATGCATCTTCGATCCCAATTTGGTATATTATTTAATTTCTTTTATCTGCATGCCGACGGACGGAGATGGGCGGGAGACCATCGGCATAATTGGAGGTGTTATATTGAGACATCGACCTAGGTAACTCGCCAAGCCGCGGTTCGAACCCCGGTTAGTTGGCCACGCGAGTCTCTTTATCAATATTACACTGTACGAAAGTCCCGAGAGCAAGTGAATGTCATTTAATTTTGAATGTGCATGTTGTGTATTTTGCTTATAAGGAATTCTTAGGAACTGCATGCGAATAACTTATTTATAAACCATCTAATCGCTCTGTAGACATCTCTCTCTATACTTTGTACTCGGCTATCCTGTAACGTGTCAGCAAATATTTTTTTGGGACCAAAACACCGCCTGTTACATTACATTAGCAAAACGTTTATATTCAGCTGCTAACCACGACGATATTTAAATTTGCTCATTTTTCTGTCCGCATATATTTAATCTTTTTGTAAAAGAACACATGTCACATCTAGTAATTAAAGCATGAATTAACATAGCACTTAAACATAAACATTCCCGTAAAACATATCAACGTAATTCGATAAGAATGTTCTTAGGTTTTCACGGCCACTCAGAATCTTCAAGTTTGTGTTTACTGGGGTATTATGCCGTGTTCGCAGCATCGTGCTGCCTTTTCTTGATGTTGAAATAAAAAAGAAAGCCGATGGGAGTTTCGGACACAGAGTTTATAGGAAGCCTACACATACCAACCGTTATCTACATGCGAACTCCCACCATCATCCTGCTCAAAAAAGAGGTCTCATCAACACTTTGGCCACGAGGGCCAAAAGGATATGCCAAGATGAATTTCTACAGGAGGAAATGATGACACTCAGCGACGCACTGGAAGGCAATGGTTACCAGAAGCGACAGATACAACGCGTCATAAGTACGAGGTCTGTTCGCCCTGAAAAACATACAGAACCTGAGTGCAAAGGCATCGCCTTTCTGCCTTTTGTCCAAAGCGTTACAGACAGAATTGCCAGAGCTCTCAAGAAAAGAGACATTAAGACAGTTTTTGGTGCCAACTTCAAAATTAAAGATATGTTGAGATCAGCAAAGGATCGAGATCGCTTAGAAACGGACGGTGTGTATAGACTCGATTGTCAAGACTGCGATAAAGTATACGTGGGGCAAACGGCGCGTACCATTTCCAAAAGGGTCAACGAGCACAAACGGGCATGCAAACTCGGTCATCCAGAAAAATCAGCACTGGCTGAGCATTTTCTGGATACCGGCCATCATTTTGCATTCGAACCGAAAATCCTTGGAAAGCCTAAGAGTCACCATGCGCGTCTTATCAAGGAAGCACTAGAAATCTACAAGCATCCGATAAACATTAATAGAGATGATGGTCTCAAATTAAAAACATCTTGGTATCCGGCGCTTCAAAGTCATTCTCGTCGCAGACTCCGCAGCGATAGTGATCAGACAACAGATGAATCATACATACAACACAATACAAACACATCATGACTTCGGCACGGTATTGCAAGCCGATACTTAACCACAACACCAACATTCAAGACAACACATCAGCCCTGATGATGGACCCTGCAATGGGATCCGAAACGTCGGCCCGAAAGGTCGTAACAACACGGCATAATACCCCAGTAAACACAAACTTGAAGAACGTAATTCGATATAAATAATCATATGTAGAAACACATTTTCACATTTGACACATTGTTTCGAATAGGAACCACGGCGATCAACTTGACCCCGTACAACCAACTGCGCCACGGAAAATACGATTATGATACATTTTTATGTTTGTTTATATATACTCTTAATGTTATATACCTAAATTTAAAGAAATGAATAATATTATTATTATGTTTTGGGAGCTTTGTGTAAATCTGACCCAGCGTGTGTCATGTTCGACCGAGCGCGTGGCGCAGCGGTAATGAGCGACGCGCTGATCGACTGACTCGCGCTGGGTCTAGTGTATTAAAATGAATAATTGCGCTGTAATCGGAGAGCAAATGCAGTCTCTCTTCGTATTGTGCCTCCGTTCTTCGATCAAGTTTACCAGTTTCTAAAAGTGTTTTCATTAACCAACCTTCTCTACATCCTGATCCTGGCGTCAAAATCAGCCAGAAAGTGAAATTGGCGATCCACACCTGAAAATCTACAGTCTTTGTCCTGTGCAAGACAAAGTGGTCCTTCGTGAGCCGGATTGCCAATCTTCACTCCTGAACTGCATATAGCATGTCTCGATCAGGGTTACGATCGGGGAAAACCGCACGGGAAGAACGTGAGGAAGAAGTCAGGACGGAGGCATTAGACTCAGACGGCAATCCGAGTATGGAAGCAGTTCCCAGGCTAAGGGAACCCGAGAGGTAGACACCATCCGCTAATTAAAGGGCACGGTACAGGACAAGCGCCAACTGCGGCTGCGACTGGAGTCGCGGCTGAGGATCCTGGCTGGATCTCGGCTGAAGCCGCCGTTTTCAGCGGCCCTGAAAAAGGCCATGGATGGAACAAATCGAGAATGGATGAAGAAAGTGCTGATGCTGACGAGTGCGAACCGGCCCCGTCAGCCTTGGACCAACGGAGGACTGCTTCACCAATGCACATCACAATGGGGAGGGCACCTGTTGATTAGCAGCCACCACTTCAAGAACATCCCACATTTGATGCAAACCATGCACGTAACCCTACGGAAAAGGATACTGGGGCAGCATTCACCAGAGATTTGATGCAGTACCAGGCTGACCCGATGGCCAGAATGACCACGATAATTTCGGATGCCATCCGATCGTCATGCGAAACGGAGGGTCCACGGTATCAACCGAATCAGGGAGAACCTCGGATGATCGCACTTATCGCTCAGCAATCAGGCGCTCGAGATTTGCCAATGTTCAGCGGCGACCCTTTGGACTGGCCAACCTTCATGGCGCAGTATGACCAATCAACAAACCTTTGTGATCTGATGGCAGCTGAGAATCTACTGCGGTTACAGCGCGCGCTCAAGGAACAAGCACGGGAAGTGGTTGGTCCTCTCCTGATGAGCCCAAGGAACGTGACCTTGATAATGGATACTCTGGAAACGCAGTTTGGCTAACCGGACACCATCGTGTCGACAATGCTATACCGGGTGCGAAGACAACCACGCCTCCCAGAAAATACGATGGCAGGTGCTGTCATGGAATATTCAGTCCGGAACGTCGTCGCCACGGTGGAGGGCCAGAAAGGAAAATATCTGGTGTCACCAAACTGCTAGTCGAGATGGTCGACAAGCTGCCACTGTGCGTCCAGATGATGTGGCTCTCTTCGCAAGTGGGAGGGTTCAAGGAAATTGTAATACAGGACTTGTCAGCCTGGCTCATGAAGATGGCTGGCATAGCACCATACGCTGGTTGTTTGATCACTCACCATAAAGTGCGAAGAAGCGGTCAAGTTCACATAACCAGCGAAGTGGAAGCAACCATGAACAATGTTACGAACAACAATTTGTGTACTGTGTGTCGAGCATCTAGCCACAATGTGACCGCGTGTAGTGAATTCGTGCAAAAAACCCTCACGGAGCGTTGGAACATAGTGCGAGAAAGTGGCTGGTGCTATGTGTGTCTGAACAGTGGTCACTGATCAATCAATCAATCAGTGTGAACAATTGCCGGCTACCTCATCACCGAATGTTACATGAGGCATCGTAACCTTACCAATAACGGCATCGGGCGCGTCTTGAAGACCAGGCGGGCACGACGGGCCCAGTGGTTCAGATGTGGTTGGTCTCACGGGAGATAGGGAGAACGAACATCCGGTACAACTGAAAATCTTCCGAGTGTTCGTGAATGGCCCCCGGGGTCAAGTAAAAGTGTACGCTCTACTTGACGAAGGCTCGATAGTGACACTCATCGAGGCAGGTGCGGCCAGTGCTGTCGGGGCTCAGGAACCAGTGCGCGAACTACGCAATTTGCTCGTCGAACAATCGCTCCCAAATGTTGAACATTACCATAACCGGAAATGGGTCAGCCAGGTCAGCAAGAGGGACCATTTTGTATTATTATTATTTTAGGTAATTTAGGATCTCGATTCTCGATGTAATATGACTTACCTAATCATTAAAATTACACTCCAAAAATAGAACTTGTGCCCAAAACGCCATTCGTCAACGACGGAAGACACCGACAAAGGCAAATTAGCGGGAAACATACAAAAAAAAAAATTTGTTGATTTTTGCAATGTTTCTTTTCATAGCAAGACTACAGGAATGTGAACTAAAGCCAAGTTGCCTGTATGAATCTAAACCAGTTCAAATCCACACAATACTGTAACTATTTCCATGCATTCTATTTCCTTAAAATATTAAAATATGTGTGAAATACAGTTTCAAATAATAAGTTTCTATATTCCCCTAGTTCACTGTGTGAACAGAGTTAACATTTGGAATTGCTCAGAAAAGGGTACAACAGCTTTATAATGGTTCTCGGAAATATTAAAAACTTACACTTTTTTTTTATAATCCCCCCTCAGCTGGTCAATCTCCTAGAAAATCAAATATGCAGTTTTAAAAATAATGTAACTGATTAATATATTATATATGTTTTTTATATACACTAGCTGTAACCTGTAAAAAATAAAGTACTTTTACATTTTTGGTCGGGTCCTTAACAATAAGTGTGGAAAATTTGAGTAAGATCTGGCAAATGGTGTAGGTTTATATAGAAAATATATCGTGGGGAGAAGGTGGAGTAAAGGGGGAGGGAGGAATTCTGTCGTTGTTTAGCCGTCGGGTCCTAAAGAATTCTTTAAAAAATATATATATAAATTAAATAATACATTTTTTTTAAATGCAAAAAAACGAACGTTACAGAAAGTTACGGACAACTGACTGTAACACTGTATAACATTTGTTATGAAAAAAATTAGAAGCTTTTTCAAAGTAGGGTAGGATAGAAAGAACAAACATACGCAGGTGTATTACATCTGTTAGTTCCAACAGCCTGAGCATCATTAACATTGAACGTAAAATTGGAAAAAAATATTATATTTTAATAAACAAATGTCTCCTTACTGAAAATAACAACAAAATCTTTTCTTATAAAAATTATTCAAAAATCAAATCAAACAATCTTTGATAACTGACCTGCTTTATCTGTGCTATTTCTTCATCACTCTTCTTCAGGTCTGATCTGAAATAATCATTTTGGTGAGTTTATTTATTTATTTAAGCAGACACAGTGAATACTGAGTACTGAGTGATATACTTTTCAATTTCATTTATATAATTTTTCGGTGAATTTCATTATTGTTAAAAAGTTCCAAGTATTTAGACAATACACTTTTGATGATAAATAGAAATAAATAATGTTTTAATGATAGAATGAATTGTAAATAATATTCAAAAAACAATATCGCAAATCAATAAATAGTTCAATCATTTTTTTACATACATTTATTTTACATAAATATATATAAATGTAAGTTTTTGCAAAATACACAATTAATGATAAAAATAAATAATAAAAAGTGTCTTAAAGATAAATATATTGTAAATAATATTAGGTAAGTATATATATAATATAAAGACTAGATATCTCAGAATGAGTCAGGTTAATCCTAATAATGAGCAAGGTTCGATCGCGAACTTTTGCGGAAGGATAAACCGTGAATTAGGGCAAGAAGACGAGTGCAGTGGACGGATGGGGGGCAAGGCTCTTCATGCCGAGGAATGCCGAGGGAGCCAATGGGTCAAGTCAAGGCGGCTGTGTCTAGCTGCGAGGCAGTTCATGGATCTAGCTTAGATGTCGCGAACCTCCAGAGGGAGGTTCGATCGCGGACTTTTGCGGAAGGGTAATCCGTGTAATTGTAACTCCGATTTTCAAAACTGGTCACCCAGATGAAATGAATAATTATAGACCAATTTCACTTATATCAAATATCGCTAAAATTATTGAAAAAATAGTGAAAAAACAAATCACTGCATATTAAGACCAAAATGATATTCTAAATGAAAACCAATTTGGTTTTTTGGGCCAAATTAGGTACACATGATGCGATTGCCAAACTAACTATATTAATCATGTCGTCACAGGACTCAAATAAGAAATGTATCGGGATATTTATAGACTTACGGAAAGCCTTCGATAGTATTTCGCATAACATACTTCTCGATAAACTCGCACAAATCGGTATAAGTGGCAGTGTACACTCCTGGATGAGGTCATATATATCTAATAGAAGTCAGTATGTCGATATAAATAATGTGCTTAGTGATCCAGAAACTCTCACATACGGTATACAAGGAACTGTATTAGGACCAATACTATTCATAATTTACTTGAATGCGATTTTTCAGGTAAAAATCTGTGGAAAACTTTATTCTTATGCCGATTATACTGTTATTGTGATAACTGGTGAATCATGGGAAAGACAATTAGAAACGCAAATCAAGACGTAAATACGATAAAAAATGGTTTTAAGTACTTGGGTATTCTTATAGACCAACAATTGAAATGGAAGAATCATATAAACATGATTGTAAATAGAGGGCGAAAAACGATATATATATATTATTAAGATTACGCAATCTTCAAATTTGTGTTTACTGGGGTATTATGCCGTGTTGTTACGACCTTTCGGGTCGACGTTTCGGATCCCATTGCAGGGTCCATCATCAGGGCTGATGATGGACCCTGCAATGGGATCCGAAACGTCGGCCCGAAAGGTCGTAACAACACGGCATAATACCCCAGTAAACACAAATTTGAAGATTCTGAGTGGCCGTGAAAACCTAAGAACATTCTTAAGATTACGCAACTTTTTAACAATTGAATCACTTAGAACATTATATTATGCTTTTGTACAATCTATATTACAATATGGAATAATAAGTTTGGGGGGGCTCTCATAAAATTAACTTACAGACTCTTAAAACAACTCAAAAATTAATTATCAAAGTAATATTAAAAAAACATAGAACCTTCCCTACCGATTTACTTTTTAAAGAAATTAATGTACCAACATTAGACAGATTATGCAAAAATACCTCAATTTTACAAATACATATAGAAACATTCACTCAACAAAATATAAATATGTACACCACAAACTCATAATACTCATAATCATAGCCAAAAAGCGCAAACAATAGGATGCTTAAACAATCCTAAATATAAAAAAACAGCCACACAGCACCATCACACTTATCTAGGTGTCAAACATTTCAATAACTTACCAATGAATATTAGAACTGAAGAACACTATACAAATTAAAGAGTTAAGTTACGATAGACATATTTAATTGTAATTTCGGATATTTTATACGCACCGTATGTATTACCGAGAAGCTAATCTTAACGTTTCGTTGGATATTTATCCAACGTCATCAAGAGGACGACCTTTACCCGCGGAGGTGGAGGTCGGACTGATTAGGTGTGCTTTCTAGGGCGTAAATTGTATGCACTTTGTTGTGGAGTGTTCTCTTCTTTTACAATAGAGGTCGCCAGTATGCAATATGTACTAGTTGCGACTTCTCTCAAGGGTTGATTCAGTGCGTTAGATCAGGGCGCCAAATACTTGATAGTTTGTAACTGTCATCTCTATTGAAATTGGGATGTTTGTATATTTCCCTGGACTCCCTCACTAATCTGGGTATAAGGTACGGTTCTGTTGATAAGATTTTTGCCTTGTCAAATCTGATGAAGTGACAGAGATTCCCTTTGGATGCATGTTCGCAGATTGCCGATGTATTGTTGTTGTTGGAGTTGTAGTTTTTAATTGCTCCAATGTGTTCCTTCAATCGTGCAGCGATATTGCGTTTGGTTTGTCCTATGTAGAAAGCTCCACAATCGCATGGCACTCTGTGTACACCTGGAGACTCGAACGGTGTGTTATCTTTTACACTACCTAACATACGTGAGATCGAACTATGGGGGCTGAAAACTGTTTTTATATTTAATTTCAGCAACACCCGGCTGATTTTGTCAGTAAGACCTCTGACTATTGATTCCCCGAACGTACGGACATCAAGAAAATGATCTAGCATATGTGATGTTCCAAGAAATAAAGCATACCTACCTTACATCAGAGGCAAGAGAAAGGGAGTATAATAAAAACTTGGTTTTTATGGGTTAGTTTTTTAAAACTAATTAATTTATTATTCCCTGTATAGCTAACTATTTCCATGCATTCTATTTCCATTCTCGTAAAATGTTAAAATATGTGTAAAATATAGCTTCGAATAATAAGTTTCCATGTTCCCCAGTTTATTGAATGTATAGAGTTAACGTTTGGATTTGCCCAGAAAACGGTGCTATAGCTTTATAATTGTTCTCGGAAATATTAAAAACTTACTCTTTATCCGCCCTCAGCTGGTCCATCTCCTAGAATATAAAATATTAAGTTTTAAAAATAATATCAATTGATTAATGTATTATATATGTTTTATATGTACATTAGCTGTAACCCGTAAAAAAATAATGTACTTTTACATTCTAAGTCGGGTCCTTAAGAATAAGTGTGGAAAAAATTAGATCTGTCAAATGATATAGGTTTATACAGAAAATATATCGTGGGAGAGGGTGGGGTACAGGGGAAGGGTCGAATTTTGTCTATGTTTAACTTTCGGGTCCTAAAGAATTATTTAAAAAAAATTAAAAGTAAAAAAAAAGAACGTTACAGAAAGTTTCGAACAGACAAACAACGAAATTATTATTAAAGGTTATGAAAAAAATTAAAAGTTATGAAAAAAAATTTTTCAAAGTAGGGTCGGGTAGAAAGAACAAACATACGCAGGTGTATTACATCTGTTTGTTCCAACAGCCTGAGCATCATTAACATTGAACGTAAAATTGGAAAAAATATTATATTTTAATAAACGAATGTCTCCTTACTGAAAATAACAACAAACTCTTTTCTAATAAAAATCATTCAAACTTTGGTAACTGACCTTCTTTGCCCGTGCTATTTCGTCTTTACTCTTCTTCAGGTCTGATCTGAAATAATCAGTTTTGTGAGTTTATTTATTTATTTATTTAAGCAGACATAGTGAGTGCAGTGAATAGACACCCACCGCTTACCAGGGCCGTTTTATGAGCGAATGTTCCCATATCAGTTCTACTCATTCGTCGCCAGCTTGACATTTTTTTACGCTAAAGGCCATCCCCAAGTCACGTCGTGTAAAAGGCGACGCTACCCGGAGAGGCCCGTAATAGTTCATTCACTGTACCTCCTCCACATATCACACTTAATTAGAAAACATCAAAGAAAAAGCATACAATAAAGATAAAAGAACAAAACGGTAAGATAACATTTAGCAAACAGAAATAGAAAGTTAATTTTAAAAAAAATAACAATTGATCGTGGTAAAAGACAATATAGAGAATTAGGGTGGGATGGAGGACAGTGAGGGGATGTCATGGTAAAGGACACACTCCATGATAGAGGAAGGACAAAAACAAGGATCACACTAAAAGACGGAGTTCTTTGTTCTTGTGTTTGAATGAGCCCCAGAATATTTTCAGTGCAGAGGGTGAGATCAACGCAGCTCTCCCCAGCAGACGGAGAAGGTGGTCAGGAAGCACGGCGCGTTGAAGATGTTAAGACCATTACTGGCTATGAAATCCTCAACAGCGTTCCTCCGCTCACAATCGAACCTATCCAGATCTCGGTCCCACCAGAGAGGAGAGCGAGCGTTGAAGTCTCCCCCAATAATGACATGTTTGCCTTTAAGGGCATCCAAGACGTGGGCCAATCCCCTGATGTGTGGCTCAATAGTATGGCTAAATTTGAAATAAACAGATATCAAAAATATTTATATTCCATCTAAGTTAATCAATGCACACGTTTTTTACTCATAGGAAAGGTGAGCCAGGTATAGAGGTCTCAGGCGAGCGGTATCGACTAAGATACCCGCACCAGGTAACACACCCTCCTCGAGCATTATGAGCGATGCCAACACACCCGGAGATTTAACACGCCAGGTTTACTGCTTCTGATTTAGCGCCACAGGTGATTTTTGTTCTTGTAAAACACGTTGTAGTTCTAATGATCCTGATCGCGACCTCCCCAAATTTATCTGCAGGAATGTGCACCCGTGGTGTCTAGACATAGTTAGTCTTCTTAAAGGCCAGATCTACGGCTGCCATGTACGCGGGGCAGGTCCTTTCCCCTGTTGAGTAGTTTTTGCCTGTTGAAACGTGCACAAGTTGCGCATCTTGCTGGGGTAGTCTTGTTTGGACAGTTATCATCAGAGTGGCCGTGTGTTGCGCAGTGCCTACAGGTTGATTTTTCTTCTTTGCAAATCTTGCTTACCCGTAAAGATGACATTTATAACATCGTGTGGCACCTATATAGTCACGCACTCTACTCACATCCTATAAAACATAGTTTAACCTCAATCAGAAGATTCCGCACCAATGAAGGTACTGCATAAATGCAGTTAACCGAGGGACCATCGCGCCGTCCGAACATCGACACACGTTTAGTTTGCGTAGCAAAATACTCCATAGTTATCGGCAGTTTCCCCTCGATGTTACTCTTAAAGCTTTCTGCGACTATGTCAGCCTCTGTGTTCTCCCTAGGAACGTCGTAGATTACAATACGTGGCGGTTGTCTAACTGTTTCTACGATAAGGAGGACAGTGAATGGTACCCACTGCTTACCCAGGACCGTTTTATGAACAAAAGCTCCCATATTGGTCCTTCTCATTCGTCTCCAGGTTGACATTTTTTAGCTACAATGCAAGACCGTGCTGCCCCGCATGGGTCGTATAAACTGGTGCGAGGCGACAAGACCGCAAAAACAAAACCATTCACAGACCGATACCATTAGACACGTCTTTAATGCATAAAAGAAATACATAAATAAATACAAGAACAAAGAGATAGTAATAACAAAAGATGAAAAATAATACATAGTAGACGAATTTCGCGGTGGCGGCAGTGGATGGCTACCACCGTCAAACCGACACTCCCTTAACTGGGAAAAAGACGAATAAAAAATAATACACACAACATTTGGATATCCGGCTGGGGAAGCACGGGACCGGCAGATCTTTGTCCAATGCAGGAGCCCACACATTAACACAACACCGGGGAATGACAGAGTCAAACCACCAATATACAAGAAAACTTATCACACAGATCCCCTCAGGATTTTCCAACGGGAGACCAACACCCGAACCAACTCTCGGGCATCCGAAGTTCCGTTCATTCCTCACTAGGACATCATTGGATGGACGTCCTGTCGTAGTCATTCCAAACTAAGTTAATCCTGCTAACATATCCTCTTTCGAGTCATTTGTGATCGTAGATTTCCAGAGGATATGTTCCGCCGACTGGGCTACCCCACTATGGAAAATACAGACCTGTTTCGGACCAAAAGTCAATAACTCATTTATTTGTAGACGTATTTCCATAAAATTTTGCAAAAAGTAGTCTACATAGCTTAAAATGGATATCATTTTATTCAAAATAATTTTTATTTATTGGTTAATTATTAATATATTAAAAATAATCAGAACAAAATTAAAAATTGCTTACATTTTTATTTGTAAAAATTACAATTTTACTTATATCGTGTTCAAAAACTATTTATAATATTATATTATATACCTAATAAATCCATAATCAATAAAGAAAATACAGAAAAACATGAAATGTAAAGTGCTTACTCACTTAGATGTCCATGTCAAGTCTGTTCACTATATTACTTTAAAAGTTAATTTATTGTTAAACTTTGTAGGAAAAGATGTAAAGTATTATAGTAGTACACTTCTGAAAAGCTCATTATTTAAAAATTTTACAACAACTTAAATGTTTTTGATTTTATGTTAAAATTTACGTTTAAATGACTAGACAGTAAAATCAGGAAAAAGTTATATTTTTTTAGTTCATCGAGACATTTGTCACTTACCCACAACTCCCCACGCTTTAAATATAATGTTAATTTATAGCCTAGATATTCATAAGAAACATTTATAAAAATTATATAGTAGTATTTATAGTAGTATATATAGACTACTTTATATGTGTGCAATATTTTATGAATATACCTTTAGAAATAAAAGAGTTATTGACTTTTGGTCCGAAACAGACCTCGGTTTTCCATAGTATTATAGAAAATCGATTTCTGTTTCGGATCAAAAATCAATAAATCTTTGATTTCTCAAAATATATTAATGAAATTTTGCAAAAATATAATGTGGTCTATAAGGCTTCAAATAAGACAATTTTTAATAACATATTTATATTTTGATACAATAATGTATTTAAAATAGTTATGAAAACATAATAAATTGTCATTCGTCACATTTTTCCCAATAACTTCGAAATTAGAAAACATTTGGAATTAATTTTTATAAATGTTTCTTACGAATATCTAGATTATAAAATTAACATTAAATGTAAAGCGTGGGGAGACGTGGCTAACTGTCAAATGTCTCGATGAACTTGATGTATTCATATTAATTTTATTGTGGAAAACGCGCCAAATTCGATTGTATTTATTCCCGACAACGGGGTGGTCGTTTTCGTAAGAGATATGAGAGCCAAGGGTTCATACATTTAAAATTCGTTTTGTTCGGCTGGACACGTGTTTGTTAAAAAAAGCCATTCGTTTCTAAAGAGACAAGGAACATCATTTTAACTAAATTTTCTTCGAATTCGTCGCTAAGGAAGCTATTGGTTTTCTAAAATTGACAGTTTAAATGGCCCATCAGCAATATTCTGGATACTGGCCAATAAATCTCGTTCTGCGTTTTGTAAGGATTAGGTGTAGAAAATACATTGTAGAAAGATACCATAGATTTCTTTGAGTGACAGCTTTCGCCTTGCTTCCGTGTATGTCTTCAACGGCCATAAATCGTGTAGCCGCTCGCCAGGGTGGTCTCCGGCGATGCAGCCAAAGCCATATATATGTAGACGCGCATTCCATTTATTGTTTGAGTAGACCATAAATATTGATAACAACATATATGTAAGAGCAGCAGAGGATAATGTTAGCTGGATTGTGGTATTTTAATACGATAATTATAGGTAGATTAATTTAACAACGATAAGGATCCATTTATTTATGTTAAATGTACAAAATTATAAACGTAATCTAGTTGTAGTAATATTATTTTTGATAGTGATTATGTCTTAGTTCGGGTGACCACCGAAAATAGGTTAAGAAATAAGGTATCCTAAGTTGTATTTTATCGTATAGATTCAGATAAACGTATAGTTAATTACATAGTGTATATGTAAATGTATTTTAGGTCTATTAATAATAATTTTATGTTATACGATAATAAATAAATTGTTAATGTAGTTAATTGTATGTATAAAATTATTTATAAGTTGTAGTAATTTTAAGATGTTTATTTCTTGTTAATTAAGTAAAATAATATTAAGAGGCGTGACCGAAAATTAGACCTAACAAATAAAAATTAAGTGTTGAACAGAAGGGAGGTGGCCAAAACGTTGAAGGGAGGTGCGCGGACGTTGAAACATATAAAGGAGCCTATACACATTGGCCGAGGTTGGCCCAAAGTAAGGTTGGCCCAATGTGTGCAGGGCGTTTTGGCCGTGCGTAGAGACGTTTGCCAAACTTGGCTTGGTAGTCGGTTTTTCGAGCACACATCAAAAGAAAGAGGCGTGGCTCAAGTTGTCAACTTTTTTTAGGGTTGTCAACTTTTTTTACAAGAAATAAAGTATATTTAAGTCTGAGAAGAATATTAAGCAGTATTTTAGAAAAATGAACAGTATTTTATTTATTTAATGTATTAAATACATATTTTTTAGAGCTTCTCGCACAACTTATTAATTTACACTCTTTTTAAAAACTTCATACGCCTCACCACAATTATAACTAAAATTAAAATAAATGAGGAGCACATTTTTTATTAAATTAATATTTGCTCTATTTCTATCCTTCCGCCACTTTGCATTCATTACTGAAAAAAATTCTTTCAGTAAATGCTGAGGTGGCGGGAACAGAAAGTAGATATGAGACAATTTTAGTAATATTTTTAAATTCTTCTGAGTTGTTTACTAATAAATGGCTCCACTTTTGGCCAGTACTCATTTCAAGAAAATCTTTGTCTTCTGATACTTTTTTATAAATTATTTTGAAATTTGTTAATTCTGTATACAAATCATTCATACTAATATTTCTGTGAGCGTTTCAGTCTGAATAATTTTGATGCTGAAAACAGTATTTTGTATATTTTATTTTTGTTCAACAGTAAAAAGTATAATGTAGTAAAAAACAATATGATACTAATTTTAGCAGTATAGTTGGCAACCCTAGGCTCAGCCGGCAACGCGCAACGCGCTTCGGTCATTGCGAGGTTCGCCGACACCGACGTTGGCTAATGTGTAATCGCTGTCCGCCATTTTGCAAGTTTGACGCTCTGCCGAGGTTCCCGGACCGTATACACATTGGCTGAGATGACCCAAAATGACATTGGCCCAATGTGTACAGGGGTTTTTTTGCGCAACTCAGCGAGGTTTGGCCAAACTTGGTTCATATCCATCGTTTGTCGGTATCTTGAATAAACTTCAAAGAAAGCATGAGTCATCAAGCTATCGTGGAGCAATGAAAAGTTAGTTGTATGGACAGAAATTAATTATGTGTACAATGAATGAGTTTTATAATTCATATAATTTATTTCAACAACTTTATTTAGTCATAACCAAAATAATTACTATTTTTTTTTATTTGTTTCGTTAAACCGATTGAAAATAATATACATGAATTATTTTATATTTTAAATATATACGGCTATAAAGGTTTTTACTTTAAAAATTGTACAAAATGGATAAATAATATTTTCAGAAATATTCATTATATTCAACTAGCTGTAACCCGTCAAAAATGACAATACTTTTACATGTTTTTCCTAAGGAATAAGTTTTTATTTATTTATATAAAAAAGGAAAGAAAGAAAAAAAATACTACTTACTTACCATCACGCCGTTTCCCCCTTGGGGGTAGGAAGAGAGGATAGAGCGCCATACTCTTCTGTCCTGACATACAACTCTCGCCTCATCCACATTCATACATCTTCGCATGCAAGCTCGCCGGTTGTTGAGGCTTCTAACGGGACCATCTTTCAGTATCTGGTTAATCTGGTCATGCCACGTATTCCGCGGTCCTGTCTTTCTGGCGCCATCTACATAATATTTTCTATACATAGCATATATATCTTTCTTACGATTCTTTCCTCATTCATTCGCTCAACATGCCCAAATAATCTGAGCGATCCTTTTTTAATTCTATTATTCATGCTAAGTTTAGCTTTACATTCATTTCTAATATCTGCATTCTTTACTCTATCATAAATGGATTTGCCACACCTATGTCTGACGGATCCCATCTTCACTGTATTCTATTTACTTTCGTTCCTCTTCTGCCAGCTCCAGGCTTCACTTCCATACATCAGTGACGGTATCAGAATTCCATTACTTACCACTAGTTTTGCCTCAGTATACATATTTCTATTAAAAACTATTGCGTTCAAAGCACTACATATATAATAATAAATTCAAAGCAATACATATATAAGAATAAAAGATACTACATATGAATAATAAGAATATTTCGTCGCTGTATATATAATTAATCTTATGTGACGTTTTAGTACATTCTGAGATAAACGAATAAAACTGTTTTAAAAAATAATTGCACAGACTAGATTTATAAAAAATATTTTAAATAATTACTAGGCAGACTTTCCAGATAAACGGCAATGTTTTTATTAGTATATCTCCATTATTTATATGAAAAATGTACTAAACGGCAAAAAACGAAAAGAAAAAAATTATATAAAAATTTTTACGTAAAAAAGAGAATGGAAAAAATTATCTAAAAATTTCTAGGGAAAAAAAGAAAAAAAAATTACGTTAAAAAAATTAAATAAATTTACGTACAAAAGGAAAAAAATACGTAAAAAATGTATCCACTAGCAGAAAATGATTTTATTATTATTGTTGGTAATATGTTATTACGTCAGCCGCTTCGCTGCTAATTGTATCTGGCAAATTTCCAATTTTAATTACGGGTAGTTTAGATATAATGAAGATAAAGTATTTATTCAGTATTTCTATAAAAATGTAATTAAAATTTCAAAAACAAAATATTCTCGACCGTAAAAAAAAAATTCGATCCTGCTAGGATTCGAACCTAGAATC
This sequence comes from Agrypnia vestita, assembly GCA_016648135.1. Classification (NCBI taxonomy): domain Eukaryota; kingdom Metazoa; phylum Arthropoda; class Insecta; order Trichoptera; family Phryganeidae; genus Agrypnia; species Agrypnia vestita. The sequence goes on along the minus strand of JADDOH010015675.1, from coordinate 14,374 downwards.
TTCAGATCCGCAGTCAGACGCGTTATCCGCTGCGCCACACATCACACCGACAACCGTGGCAATGTTATTGTATACAAAGTGAAATCAGCGTATTTATAATATAGATATATATATGTATACACGTATAAAGTCGAATAGCATACGTAATCCATCGCCAAAAAAAGTGATACAAAAAACACTGTTTTGGGTCGCACGGTGGGAGAAATAGGCGTAAACGATGAAACAGGGCCGTACTCTGTCAAACTGTATTTGTTTAATGAATGTTAATGTTTTATAGAAAAAAAACGGTGTTATTTTTAATGAGAAAGTACTGCTGAAATTACTTATTATAATCGTAGATGCGGAATTTATTTAAATGTTATATAAATCATTGAATTATAAATAAATAATATGTACCTGTGATATGAAAAAACTTGCTAGCGTTCTGAAACAAGGCTTGAACCAAAAATCTGCAGACCAAACGTCGTGACCACTAGACTACCTAGTGCATCAAATAAATAAATTATTATGTTAGTATTTACGTAGCTATTTAGTACGTTAATGTATTTTATACAATAATATTTGTTATCTTTAATAGTGATGTTTATACATTTATTATATAATAGTGGAATAACGGGTTATTTAGAAGAAATACGTTATGACCGCCATAAAAGGCATTAATGTTTGTATTTTTTTATAATTTATAATTTTTCATTAATTTTTATTTTTAAACAATCATAATTTTATTTTTAAAACAAATCTACTTACATAAAATACAAAAAATCTAAATATCCAAAAAAAAAACGGTTGATAATTTGCATGATAATAATTTTTGGCTATATCTAAAAAATAAAAAATTTAATCTTTATTTTCAACACAAATTGGTTTCTTAAAGCAATCATGGCGCTACACTATTTGTTTCGTCACCAAAATATACATTTAACGATTTGGCAGTGTTTTATATAAAAAAAAATGTCTTATAAATTTGAATTGATTTTATATGAATATTTGTTTGAATTAATAAAGAATGTGTTTTATTTATTTTTAACGAGCAAGTACTCGATATATTATTATCAAGAAAATTTGAAAACATAGTACGTGAAAAAATGTAACTAGGGAGTTCTGATGTTTGTTTTAAGATAAATGAAGTGACAGGTATAAAAGGAAAATTATCGATGAATTGGCTGACTCTTTCAACGCAATACTTCGTCGTGGCTATGTCTTTTGATACTCGTGTATTCTTTGATAAAGCCAGTTTTCGTGTAATTGTCTTTTTTTAAACCTGATCTATATTATAAAATTGTTTTAATTCACTCGCGCGAATTTTAGAATCGGTGAATTTAGTAATTTTCAAAGCCGATCACGGGAAGAGAAATGTTAGTCTGAGGATTGAACATATTTCGTCTGGCCCGGATTTGGTAGAAACATTTTGGTCCTCGAGCCGGACAGTTTGAGCCGGACATTGAGGTCAAACATTATTACTAAATAATCGACTTGCATACTTTAATTTAATTTTTGATTATGACATTTAATATGTTGCCGCCGCAATTTGTTACCGAAATGCATGTTTTCTTTTTCTTAAAGAGAGTTTACTTTTCCAGAAAATTCCAATTGATTTCATTATTTTCGTTTTCTATGATAACTTTTTTACTCTCAAAACAATTTCTTATTAATTTTAACATATGATATGCGTCCAAAGAAATTACAATTTCTTGTTTTGTAGATGGATGCTTAAAAGTTGGCTTTAAATTATCATAGTCAAATGAGCATCCTAGAATTTTTGCCATTGATATGTTAACGGGACAGCCATTAAAAGTTAATGAAACTACTTCTACGCCAGCTGCATGAACTTTTTCTAAACATCGATTTATCAAAGATGCACGCTATTGACCGTTAGTTCCTTCCACTTAAAATATGCTAATGGGAGTTTGAAATTCGAATTTATGGCAGTCAAAAAAAACACTAAAGTATCTTTTGCTACCGCAAGATCATCATCGTTGATATCGGTACCCATATCTACGTACCCGTAATAATTTTCTCCGTCATATTCGATGTGCTTTCTGATAGCCATTTCATCGAGCGCTAATTTCGCAACAATTTTATATTCAGTGGAAGAAGATTTTAAGAGCTAAGAAGCTAAGAGCATAGAAAGCTTCAGAAATAAATCCCGGGTTACCGTTTATACTTTGGTACCACCTTTTAATGGACTGTTCCTGGCTGGACCCCAAAAAATTCCAAGAAATCACAAAAGTTGATATTTTGCCGTGCAAAGTTCTATGTTGTATTGCTAAACTGTCTAAAGTTGACAGAAGTTATTTAGTAATTGAGCTGAAGCAGTTTGTAGACCAATATGAGACTTTCATAAAGACTGAATGGGATGAAAATGACAAAAATGAACAAGATAAGCCAAAGCTGAATCATGATGTAGAAAAGAGTGAGGATTATAAATTAGAATTGCAAGAAAAGAATTATGTTCACTATTTAGTGAGAAAAAAGGTTTTAGATGTTTAGCGTGCGCTTTTTATGTTGTTTCTGAATTATCTCAATCAGGGCTCTTTACTAATCTTTACATAGCTTATAAGTTTATATTAACCAATCCCTAAGAATGTTCTTAGGTTTCCACGGCCACTCAGAATCTTCTGGTTTGTGTCTTCTGGGGTACTATACCGTATACACATCAGCCCTGATGATGGACCCTGCAATGGGATCCGAAACATCGGCCAGAAGACACAAACCAGAAAATAACTCTTCCTTGTTACTTTTGAGCAGATCTTTTCAAAATAAAAAATAGGCTTAGATCAACTTTGAATCAGGAGTTAATGTCTAATCTTTTGTTTATAAATATAATTAAGTATTAATTTAAGTAAGAATTTAATTATCGATGAAGTGGCAATTTAATTTTCATTACGATGAACTTAAGAAAAAAATGATGGTTTAGTGCAGGTACTAAAGGATAAATTAATGTTTTAAAGAGCTTAATATTAATCCTTGAATAAATAGCGTGATTATTTCCAGTATACATAGTATTTGTCAATTACATATTTAACTTATACCTTTGATATAGATAAAAAATAGGCCTACTAGCAGCTACGGCTTTGAAGCCACGTATTTGAAATTGCTTGCACATAGCCCCCTGACCCACGTTAAGTAGCTCAATCAATGTATGTGAAAATTATAAGATGGCCGATAGATTCCTGCCTATGTTAAATGTTCAAACAATCAAGACCTAATATCAATAGTTATGGAGATATGCAGTATCAAAGATTGCACTCTTTTTTCAATATTTCTGACTTATTTTTTGCAAAAAGTTGAACTATCATTACAGTTACTTTTATCGATTATGAAAAATTTATTTGTTTCAATAAAACTTAAATAAAACGATAAAAACCTTGTAAAAAAAACTTTTTCCAATTTTCGCAAGGTTTTTATCATTTTATTCTACTTGTATTAAAGCGAATAAATTTTTCCTAATCTACGCAAGTTACTGTAATGATGATAGTTCATGATAGTTCAACATTATAAAGAAATGCAAACTTTGATATTGCACATCTCCATAAAATGCAGGGGCCTCTTCACTAGTTCTCGCCGAGGGCCCCCAAGAGTGCCAGTGCGCCCCTGTCGCTCTAGCCAAAGCGAGGTCGGCCGATACGTTGGCTAATGTGTAATCGCTGTCCGCCATTTTGCGAGGTTGGCCGAGACGTTGGCTCTGCCGAGGTTGGGCCAATGTGTGCAGGGCCCTTAAGGGAGTCACTCCTATTAGACCGAGAACAAACAGCGTAAAATAAGCGAATAAAAGTAGCGAGAAGATAGTAAAGTGTTGTGTTGTGTAAAGATTGTAGGTGAAATTATTTAATTAAGATAAAATATATATAGTCTCACAGAAACGAAGCTATTTATATGGGAAAGTACGTATGAACTAATGTGGGTGTTACAGGGCTAACAACCTGACTTTGAGGTTGGTTTAAGTGATCACTTTACACAGTGTAACGTTCACTAAGTCACTGTAAGTCAGAAATATTGAAAAAATTAAAACTTTGATATTGCATAACTCCATAACTATTGATATTAGGTCATGGCTGCTTGAACATTTTCGACTCATAATCAAGGAATATAGTCCTGCGAGGTTATTAATGTTTTCCAAATAACCCTGTATGCTCAACGGATTTCCTTACATTGTCAAATACACTAGTAAAGTGCTAATTAAAATATTAAATATTTATAAATTTAAACACATGGGTTGAAAAAAGTCGTCATATTTCGCTTTTTATAATTTATTATTTATGTCATAAGATTAATTTCATTTTTTTCTCATAAATAACGTAAAAAGTTTCTAACAGCTGGAGTAATTAAATCGCTCTCTAAAGCCGGCGGAGTTCTATGTTATAGTTATGAACGCGTGACAGAAACATATCAGTATTTAAAAATAAATTAAATTCTAGAATTCTTATCTTATTCTAAACATAAGACCGAAACATCATTTTTCATATATAAAATTGTAAACAAACCTAGGTACACTTTTTTAAGGAAATAATATTTTTGTACCATTTATGTTTTTAGGTGTGGATACCTACCTATACATGATAAATTGGGGCAATCTACGGCAAAAATTAATACATAAATCCACTTGATCCCTGCATATGTTCAAATTGCGTGGGGTATTTTTGCTTGAAGGAATTATGTGTGAAATAGCTTATTTAGTTCAGCGCTAATCCAGGGTTAAACTCACGTAATGAAACCAACACGAATCGTCGCTGCCCTTGTGCGTCCAAACAATGACAATTAGTTTAATTAAAACATCTACCATAATTGTGTATGTATATTACAATGGGTAGACATGCTTGTGAAAGAAATATACACCAACTTAAATGTGTATATTTATTTCTATTTAAAAACAAAAGTATTATAGGATAAAGGTGCTGATACACTTGCATATTTTTGAGCATGCTCATTAGCACGCTCAAAACTAGCATGCTCTAACAACTGTGCACACTTGCTCGTTACTAGTTTGCTTATTTAACTGTAAATGGTTACGGATATTTTATGTTATGTTTATGTTAATTTATATAGCGCGTTTTTGCGTAAGAGACTCTTCAAGGGCGTTTTACAGGTGTGACGTCCCGAAAAAATGAGTTTTCAGGCTCTTCTTGAAGAGCTCCTGGTTCTCCGCAGATCGCAACACTTGAAGCAGCTGATGAGCTTTTATAAGAACCGTATGTTTTTCCGAGAAACGATTCTCGACGTTTCGTTGAAGTCGTATTCAACGTCATCGGGAGAACGACCTGTACCCGCGGAGGTACAGGGCGCACTGCGTACAGTCGTCCAGACAGAGACATGTACTCTTACCAAGTGTACATGTCTTAAAAAATTCGATGTCATTGAAATATTTCTAAAAACAAACCAAAAATTTTATATGATTTAATTATTGTTTTGTACATTTTGAATATTGAGTATTGAATGCAATATCAAGCATATGATATTTAAATAAGTGTTTGGATTTGGATTTTATATCACGGGCCGTTTACTCCTTTAATATATATGAATTTGTTAAAATATGTTATTTTAAAACATCGATAAGGGTATGATTATTATATTTTTAACATGTTGCGTTAATTCATGTCGCATTTCTGCTGTTAAATACAAAAAAATAATATCGAAATCACTGTTCAGTTTATAACAATATTGAATAGTCGTTACATATGTATATATGTTTCCGTTGTTTGACCAAAATACTATTCTAATTTTGCTATTGTTCCATTGAATTTCACAGCTTTATTTTTCCACACTTAAACTAGCTGGTTGTTATGGAACTTAGTCATACAATTTGATTAAACATTTGCCTACTTACTCATACAATAAGATTAAATATTTCCCTATCAGAAAATACTTCCCATATGATTATCTCAATCGTCAATTCATTTCTTGTTTAATTGTTTGAATTCAAAATAAAATATTAGGTGGACACTTATTGCAAGAGCAGCGAAAAAGTCTTGTATTTCTGCCTTTTTTATTTGTCAAATTGCCAAACTGACGGAAATACACGTTGTTTATCAATTCGTATATTATACACGTGAACTCATGTGTATATTATAATAGTATAACAGTATATAACTTTGAGTAATTGAAATATAATTATTGAATTAATGAATTAAGAAAGAGTAAAATAATTGAGTGGAATATACTTTGTATCGGTATACCCAGTGAAAGATCACTATTTCGCATAGAAACGTTGTTTGATGTTGGAAATGCCATGAATTATTTAAAGCAATTAAATAAACTTTAGCTTATATATGTATACAAGCAAAACTACATTTTCTTTTTTTAGTTTTTCAAGTGCCGGCATGTTGATAAATTCTTAATTTAACCTATTTTCGAAGCAGTGCAGGAACATCTATGAAATCGCTAGTTCCCGATTATGTTGTACATCTGAAATGATATCTTGTTATATGCCAAACTACAAGACAAGGTTTTAAGGTGTAATGGAGAGTACAAAGAACAAATTATTCATATCATTGAAAGATTTGGCAGATACTTCGTGGTGCAACATTATAATTTCAAATATGTTTTAATATACTTTGTAATACACACACAATATGAGTTATTAATTTACAACTATAGTTTCGAGAGGAGCAGTCCCTCTCATCATCAGGTATAGATAATAACTAACTTAAATACAAAATTTATCAATCTAATTGGGTAGGTCAGGGGGGTCAGGGGGGCGCGCGGCAGGGAAGGGTATTTTTTTCGCCGAACAGCTCTAGGAGTGGTGAACTGGACTGAAATGTGATATTATTTATTAATGTGTTTCCAGAATTTAAATTTTTTAGGATTTCAACGGTTTCCAAACTATTCATTATCCATCGTCTATGAGGAACCGAGTGGAGTAATTTTAATTTGTGACTATCGAAAGAATGATTGGTGTTAATTATATGATTGGCAAATTCGGAAAAATTGTTATTTTTTAAGCAGCGGCGATGTTCTTTTATGCGTGTATTTAAGTTTCTAGTGGTTTGGCCTATATACTTTTTGTCACAATCTCCGCAAGTTATTTCATATATCCCACTTTTTTCTAACATACCTATTTTTGTTTTTGAATTTAGAAGAATTTTACCAATATTATTGTTTGTGTAATAAGCTGGTCTAATATGAGTAGGGAAGCAATTTGTAATTTTATTAGAAATCGGACCATTATAAAGAATTTTTCGCCAAAGTGTATTATCGGTGGTTTTAATATTTTTGCCTGAGTATAAATATGTTTCGATAAGTTTATTATTAATTTTTGATTTCAACATTCTATCTATTAACGCGCAATTATATCCATTGTTAATAGCAATATGTTTAATTATATTTACTTCGTTGTCGTAATCAATGGTGTTAAGGGGAATTTTAATTAATCTATTTAACATGGAATGGAAGCTGGCCATTTTATGCGCTGTCGGATGGGAAGACGATGCAGGAATAACGGTATCGGTATGTGTGGGTTTTCGGTAAATGTTAAATTGTAACTTATTATTATTAACTTTGATAGAGAGGTCCAAAAAATTTAAACTATTATCATCATTTTTTTCGAGAGTGAATTTGATATTTTTGTGTTGTACATTAAGGTAAGCGAGAAAAGAATCTAGTTGTCTATCAGTGCCCGTGAAGATACAAAATATATCGTCCACGTATCTATACCAACTGAGGATGCATGAATTAACGAGGGGATGATCTGAATTTAACAAGTCTGTTTCTAGTTTGTTTAAAAATATATCGGCTAGAATGGGAGATATTGGGGAACCCATGGGTAATCCGTCACGTTGTTCGTAAAAAATATTATTGAATTCGAAATAATTTTGGTTCGTGCAGACATTGAATATTTTTATGATTTCCTTTACAAGTTCCTCATCCAGTTCAGAATTATTTAGTAAATCGATAAAAATATTCTTTGTATCAATTATCGGGACATTTGTAAAAAGATTGACTACATCAAATGAAATTATTTTAGCGTTATTGGGTATGTGTAAATTTTGAACGCGGTTGGTGAATTCAATACTATTTCTTACGGTATGTGTCGGTTGGAAGAGATTATATGATTGTATAAGATGATTAAGAGTTTTGCAAAGTTTATAATTTGGTGCGCTAACATATGATACAACTGGTCTAATTGGTATATTTGCTTTATGGATTTTAGGAAGTCCATAAAGTCTTGGTGATTGGGGGTTTGTTTGTAATAATGAGTTCCCGCAATTGTTATTAAGATATGGGCAGTGTTTAACAACTTGTCTAACAATATCTTGAAATTTACATGTAGGGTTAGTTTTAAGAATTATAAAATTATCATCTAAAAGAAAATCATTGACTTTGTTGAAATAGTCCATTTTATCCAAAATTACGATACTGTTGCCTTTGTCCGATCTTGTCAGAATTAAATCTTCAAGATCGGACAAAGGCAACAGTATCGTAATTTTGGATAAAATGGACTATTTCAACAAAGTCAATGATTTTCTTTTAGATGATAATTTTATAATTCTTAAAACTAACCCTACATGTAAATTTCAAGATATTGTTAGACAAGTTGTTAAACACTGCCCATATCTTAATAACAATTGCGGGAACTCATTATTACAAACAAACCCCCAATCACCAAGACTTTATGGACTTCCTAAAATCCATAAAGCAAATATACCAATTAGACCAGTTGTATCATATGTTAGCGCACCAAATTATAAACTTTGCAAAACTCTTAATCATCTTATACAATCATATAATCTCTTCCAACCGACACATACCGTAAGAAATAGTATTGAATTCACCAACCGCGTTCAAAATTTACACATACCCAATAACGCTAAAATAATTTCATTTGATGTAGTCAATCTTTTTACAAATGTCCCGATAATTGATACAAAGAATATTTTTATCGATTTACTAAATAATTCTGAACTGGATGAGGAACTTGTAAAGGAAATCATAAAAATATTCAATGTCTGCACGAACCAAAATTATTTCGAATTCAATAATATTTTTTACGAACAACGTGACGGATTACCCATGGGTTCCCCAATATCTCCCATTCTAGCCGATATATTTTTAAACAAACTAGAAACAGACTTGTTAAATTCAGATCATCCCCTCGTTAATTCATGTATCCTCAGTTGGTATAGATACGTGGACGATATATTTTGTATCTTCACGGGCACTGATAGACAACTAGATTCTTTTCTCGCTTACCTTAATGTACAACACAAAAATATCAAATTCACTCTCGAAAAAAATGATGATAATAGTTTAAATTTTTTGGACCTCTCTATCAAAGTTAATAATAATAAGTTACAATTTAACATTTACCGAAAACCCACACATACCGATACCGTTATTCCTGCATCGTCTTCCCATCCGACAGCGCATAAAATGGCCAGCTTCCATTCCATGTTAAATAGATTAATTAAAATTCCCCTTAACACCATTGATTATGACAACGAAGTAAATATAATTAAACATATTGCTATTAACAATGGATATAATTGCGCGTTAATAGATAGAATGTTGAAATCAAAAATTAATAATAAACTTATCGAAACATATTTATACTCAGGCAAAAATATTAAAACCACCGATAATACACTTTGGCGAAAAATTCTTTATAATGGTCCGATTTCTAATAAAATTACAAATTGCTTCCCTACTCATATTAGACCAGCTTATTACACAAACAATAATATTGGTAAAATTCTTCTAAATTCAAAAACAAAAATAGGTATGTTAGAAAAAAGTGGGATATATGAAATAACTTGCGGAGATTGTGACAAAAAGTATATAGGCCAAACCACTAGAAACTTAAATACACGCATAAAAGAACATCGCCGCTGCTTAAAAAATAACAATTTTTCCGAATTTGCCAATCATATAATTAACACCAATCATTCTTTCGATAGTCACAAATTAAAATTACTCCACTCGGTTCCCCATAGACGATGGATAATGAATAGTTTGGAAACCGTTGAAATCCTAAAAAATTTAAATTCTGGAAACACATTAATAAATAATATCACATTTCAGTCCAGTTCACCACTCCTAGAGCTGTTCGGCGAAAAAAATACCCTTCCCTGCCGCGCGCCCCCCTGACCCCCCTGACCTACCCAATTAGATTGATAAATTTTGTATTTAAGTTAGTTATTATCTATACCTGATGATGAGAGGGACTGCTCCTCTCGAAACTATAGTTGTAAATTAATAACTCATATTGTGTGTGTATTACAAAGTATATTAAAACATATTTGAAACAAATTATTCATTTATTTCTCACAGAACTAAAATCAACTAGGAATTTTGTCAACAGTATAGTAGTCGATCCCCAAAATTCGAGTCAATTCCCCATACCTGAACATTTCTTTTAACAAAACAATCCTGGACTGCCGTAGAAAAATCGTCCATCATAAATATGTACACAGATAATTCAAATAGGCGGCAATAATGGTGATTTTAATTCAATGGTAATAATGATTCATTAGCGTCCTGAAAACATAAATAAACATTTATAGCCTGCCAAGAAGGGCCAAAAGAAGACGAATTGGAAGATTTTATCTCTAACAAGTTTTCTCATTTGGCCAGATCTCGACTGATATACATCCAATGATTTTCCGAGGAAATATTTTGAGCAGCATCTATTTTCGAAAACTTTTCTAAAACACGTTCTTTTATTTCTCGAAATAAAGATCACAACATGGAAGTGTGCATATTTATAGGCGTCCATTTCTTGAATTAAGAAAACGAGGGTCCGAGCACGTCAGCATTTACGAATTCTTGTAGATCAAAATTCTAAAAGCGTTTCTAAGACGTTAATTGTTTTGTTTATCTACATCCTTAATTATTTTTATTACAAAGTGAATGAAAGCCGGCTTGTTATCTTTTCTGGTTGTTGATTGTTTTCTTGCATAATTTTCATTGAAAATATACAACAAAAAATAAATAATTTCATGGAATTCATTAAATCAATAATGGACCTACATGTTCTGGGATCCACGACCCAGGATACGGTTGCCCGTGAATGAACTAATTAGTCATTTCGAGTGGAAGTTAGGTACATATTTTTTTAGTTCAAGACACTATTCGCTCGCTATCACCATCCATTCAAAGCCGTTATCGAAATGTTCCTCGATAACACTGTTTTTAGTTTTTTTTTTTGTTTTTAGTAGTTCAAATAGAGATGATTATCATACACGTTACCATTCCACATTTATACATACTATAGTATGGCACTTTTAATTTATTTTATTTAAATTTATCAAACAGCTGGGCGACACCTTTGTATCAATGTATTTACATATATCGTTTTACATTACACATATCGAATGTTGCAGGCACGTTTTTGTACGATATTTTATACTTAAGACATTTTTAAAATGTACACATTCTTTACTTAAATAATTACTGTAACTGTAATCAAAATATACTTTTACAATAATCTTTTGTGTAAACTTATCCTGTATCAACACAGATAATTTCTTAGAGATTCATTTGATTTGGCTATTTGAGGTCTGTTCGTTGAGTGGATTTTTATCCGTTTGGGGCAGTGTGGTTTTGGTACGAATTTTTCGTAGGAGATACATTCGAGTGCTTCCTTGAATCGATGAATATTCCTATGCAATTATTTGATTTGTCCAAATTACTTTGTATACTGGTGGGTATTTTTGCAGTTGCGTCTTGTTATTTCTTCAGTGAACCCGAATTGATTTTCATTTATCGTAGAAGTTGGCTTTAAGAATTCTTTTGTAATTCATAATTTTGTTATTATTGATTAATTTTTTTCCTTTGTAAGTGATTATCCCTCATCACACACAAGAATCTTGATTCTTTTTGGTGCGTATAACATATTATAATTACTAGATTATTAATATCTATCAGTAATCATTGTTGTAAAAAAAATCAAATGTATATAACTTTTAAATAAAAAATAAATAAATATATAATATAGGCACGGAAATACTTAGTGCCGTAACAATTTTTTTATACGAGTAGGACTTGTTTACATGTTTAAAAACTGTAAGTTGGCTTTATAGGACCTCTTCTAGGTAAAGTAACGTAACTGATATATACGTAGGTCATGGTACATTTTAAAGCAGCAATATTAAAAAGGATTCTTGAATTCTATGTGTATATGTAGAGGCAATCGTAGTCTAGTGGACAGACACTGGTTCCTTATATCGAGGGTTCCGGGTACGATATCTAAATAAATTAGATATCGTACCCGGTGAGGTTATAATACAAATTGTGACTTTCTCAAACCTGGGTATTTTGTGATATATTCTGCTACTGTGATAGGGCCTTATAGCCTGTTATAGCTTTAAAAAATCTATTTCGCACATTAAAAAAAAATACTGAAACTAAAAAAAAATATCAGGCATGCAAAAAAGGTACTAAAACAAGTAAAAACGACATATTTTTTAGATACAATAGAATAGGTCGGCATGTAAAAGTAAACGGATTGTTTTAAGATTTTTTAATTTATTTCTTAAGTTAGATAATATTACATTGTATATTAACTAATATTTAACATTTTATATTCTTAAATCTATTACTTATATACTATCCATGATAACCTAAGTATTTACATTTACATCTAATCTAATCTATGGTACAATCTATAATTAATAATAAATCTTATGCTGTACAATTCTATACTATTTTTACAGTAATTATAGCATTTGTTTTTAAATATATTCATTTTATTTATATTCTTCATGCTTTCTGGCATCTCATCGTATGTTTTTATACCTCTGTACATTAGACAATTCTGTGTAAATACTTTTTTTCTTATATGGTAATCTTATTCTATTCCTATTTCTGGTGTTATATGTATGTGCGTCACTATTTGCAGTAATTTTGTTCAAAAAATATTTTGGCATTTTGTTATTGAAAATTTTGTGTATAAATATGAGAACGTTATTAATAAGTATTTTTTTAATTTCCATCCAATTGAGTGCTCTCATTTCTTCAATTCTGTGTATTTACTTTTTTTAAATATGATTCTCATTGCCCTGTTTTGCATCAATTGTAGTTTCTTGATATTTCCTTCATTGGCCAGATACAAGACTGTCGCACAATAGTTGATGTGAGAAGATATTATAGTATAATAGGTCCTTACATATGAAATTGGCGTTTTGCCGGACTGGCAAATTTGATCTCAAATATCTTCTCTTTGGTTAGGAATTCCAAATCCAAATTTATACAGCTATTTACTCATGTATTTGTGTTTTGAAAATTATAATTCATTTGTTTTTTCCTCAATTGTTTTTTTCTTTGCGTCACTCAGTTTACAAAATGAAAAACTTGAAATATCGCGTTATTTACGAGTACGAGTTCCACCGTGGCACCAGTGCTGCAGAAACGGCTCGAAGGATTAATGATGTGTATGGCGACGGTGCCGCAAAAAAAACACAGTGCGTTTTTGGTTCCAACGTTTTCGTTCTGGAAATTTCGACCTGCAGAACAAGCCCCGTGGACGGCCGGAGACCAAAGTTGATAATGAAGAATTGAAGGCTATTGTGGAAGCGGATCCATCGCAAACCACATCCGAGTTAGCTGCAGGCTGTGGTGTTAGTGATAAAACTGTTTTAATCCACTTGAAGCAAATTGGTAAGGTGAAAAAGCTTGAAAGGTGGGTACCTCACGAATTGAGTGAAGCAAATCAACAAACGCGCGTTGACTGCTGCGTTGCATTACTCAACCGGCACAATAATGAAGGGATTTTAAATCGAATCATTACCTGTGATGAAAAGTGGATCCTGTACGATAATCGGAAGCGCTCATCGCATAGGCTGAACCCTGCCGAACCAGCCAAACCATGCCCCAAGCGAAAATTGACTCCAAAAAAGATACTTGTGAGCGTTTGGTGGACTAGTGCTGGTGTCGTTCACTACAGCTTTCTTAAATCTGGCCAGACGATTACGGCAGATGTCTATTGTCAGCAACTGCAAACCATGATGGAAAAGCTAGCTGCTAAACAACCGAGGCTGGTTAATCGCTCTAGGCCACTGCTGCTTCATGATAACGCTAGATACACTGCACAACAGACGGCTACCAAATTAGAGGAGCTTCAATTGGAATGTCTAAGACATCCACCGTACTCTCCGGACCTTGCCCCAACAGATTACCATTTTTTTCGAAATTTGGATAACTTCTTGCAAAGGAAAAAATTCAACTCCGATGGGGCAGTCCAAACCGCCTTCAAAGATTTTATTGATTCCCGTCCGAATGGTTTTTTTAGTAAAGGGATCGATGAACTACCTATGAGATGGCAAAAGTGCATAGATAGCAATGGTACATACTTTGATTAAATAAATATATTATAATAAAAAAAAATCGGCTTTATGTTCCTTCCATACTAAACCTCAATTTCATATGTAAGGACCTAATA
>JADDOH010015674.1:0-34201 GCA_016648135.1 Agrypnia vestita | reverse complement strand
GAATACATGGCTTGAGATTCATGAAGCTGTGTGAAGTTTCGAATGCATGCATCGGTTTTCTAACTTTGGAGCTTGAACATTCGATGTGCGGAACCCTTTATTTCTTATATAGGTATATTGTTTAAAAATATAGTTCTAATATGTAGTCTTTCTTGTGTTTGTGTTATATCTCTTACGTGCAATATTTAAATTTTATTTCTAATATATAGTCTTTCGAATGTTTTAACTTTAAAAAAAATGCACAGGTAGTTGCTTCAGAATAGACCTTGTCTGGTGAAGCAACTACCTTTATTTAAATGTTTTATTTTATATCATAAAATGGTTTATTTAAACCACGAAACAAACAAATAAATAAATTCCATGTACGACACTCTGTTTTTTTTAAACTAATTTATATTAAATATTTAACTCAATTTTTATTTTCATTAAATATACCTATAATAAGAATGTAAAAATGTGTGCTCTAAGGTAAAAAAAAAATTGTACATTTGGGAGATTAAACTAAAAACTGAGGTGACTTGTAAAGAGTTTAAACTGTAGGGTTGGTTACAGTTTACAGTGTCCTCTACACACACGTTTAACACCCCTGTTCCGGGACGGGAAACACCTTGACCCCAAAAATCTTATTCTTAGAATTATTTAATAATTTATTGTATACTAGCTATAACCCGTCAAAAATGATGCCGGTTCCTAAAGAATAAGTATGTATTTATTTATTCAGTTTTAATCGGTACAGTAGACTCCGCGGACGGGAAAGGTTTAAAATATAAACGGAAGCGCCGCAAACAAATTAATATCGCGTAGTTATTTTTACATGCATTCATCACTTGGAGATCGCCTTAGGAAGCATTACTGCCTGACCTGTATCCATTCCAAACTTTGTGCTGCCAGAAATCTTGAAATTCCCGTTAAATCCAAATATTGTAAGCCTTTCACATTTAGTCTGGCAAAATATAGCCAGAGTAGTATTGGATAATTGATTTTAAAATTAATAATCCAAACTAGTGTTGGATAATTAATTTAAAATTAATACTTTTTATAAAAAACTAAAAAGTCACGAACTAACGTAAATTTCC
The DNA here is from genome assembly GCA_016648135.1 of Agrypnia vestita. Taxonomy (NCBI): domain Eukaryota; kingdom Metazoa; phylum Arthropoda; class Insecta; order Trichoptera; family Phryganeidae; genus Agrypnia; species Agrypnia vestita. The sequence continues at coordinate 33,125 of JADDOH010015674.1, read as the reverse complement.
CGGTACACAGTCTGGTATCACGGCTGGTCCAATACGACTGACTTGTTTAAAAAAATTACTACCACTTTTGAGAACAATTTTGAAGGTCTAACTAAATACTTATTCTTAAAAAGTGTAATGTCTCAGTAAAATCGCGTTTTATCACAAAAATAAGAGACTCGATTTGGAAAGAAGTTTAAAAAAAAAACTTATTATGCTATAATTAAAGTATTTAACTGCGGTATTCGGTTTATTCGGTTTATTCAATATTCGCGATGGGGGACATTCTTCCACTGTTAGTCAATCCCCTCACGTAAACCCCTAGGTTTAGTTAAAATGTGTACAATTTAATACTCTGTGCGTAAACCATATATTGAAGAACAGCTCTGTTAAAGGATTCAACGACCGAAACATGACCGTGCATGAGAAGATGAAGCAAGTGGTGTGCCAAGACAGAAGAGTGCAGTTTTCCATCTTCGTATGAAGGTAAACGCGCGAACCCGTTTGAGTGTATGGTCGTTTACGGTGGTGGGTGCGCGGGCCGACAGATGACGTGTGAGCGAGACAGGGATCTGTATAATCTGGCTCGGGTTGCTAGCCACTGTCCAGAAGGTTACGGTACCAGCCAAATATATTGTATTATATCCTTGTAATTATACTCGTAATAAAGCTGTGAAGATCGCGCCGAGTTTTATTAAAGCAAATACTCATAGTAAGAAGAAAATTACAATTCTCATTACCACAAGCTTCGCAGTTCAAATTTAACGTTTCTGCACATTACCATCAGAACTTTTTTCACTGGCTTATTACAGTTAGTTACCATGACAACTATACATATGTGAATACAGTCATTAAAGAGTTAAGGTTGTTATTACGGTCGTTAGACATATTTAACTGTAATTTCGGATATTTTATACGTACCGTATGTATTACCGAGAAGCGATGTATGCTTATACAACGTCATCAGGAGGACGACCTTTACCCGCGGAGGTGGAGGTCGGACTGATTAAAGGTGCTGCTTTCTATGGCGTACATTGTATGCACTTTGTAGTGGAGTGTTCTCTTCTTCTACAATAGAGGTCGCCAGTGTGCAATATGTACTAGTTACGTCGGCGGATTTTACTGCCACTTTTCTTAAAGGTTGAATCAGTATCAGTTAATAGTCTACTGCTGTGTTAAACATCCTAACCTAATTTTGAAGAAATGTAAGCAATCGTGAGGTAACATGTGAGAAGCCGTGTGTGCAGATGTCTGACGCCAATCCGCGGGCTTGACCCATCTCGCAGAGACAGTCTGCAATGTTCTTATAGTAACAATATATTTTTTTGCAAAATTTATAATACAAGAGTTATACTACGAGATCCATAGCAGGTTATCAGTATTTTTACATGCTTTTATTTAACTCTCTTTGTCTGTTTATTTGTTGTGTAAATCTTGTAATTGATTTTTCACCAACTTCCCGACTAGCTAGATCACTAAAACGTTCAACATTTACGTAAAGTGAATGACTTTACATTATTAAATTATTTCGATTAAAATTAATAATCAAGTCACTCACATCAAATTAATAATGACGTGACTCACAAGTAAGAGTCGCCGAAACAGCTGAACAACATGCCGTTCGAAGATTTGTTTTTAACTTTAAAACAAGGTGTTTAATATCTGGATGCTGCATGGGTGATGTTAAAAAATCGATTACGAATGTATGCAAGGAAAGCGTATAAAAGCACGTCTTCACTTTTTTTGATTTACTTGTTTTAAGTAATAGTAAAAATGAATGTGAATAATTTGTTTAGCTCTATTTTTGTAAAAAAATTCTCTCAGATCAACCTCAAAGGTCTTTACACAAAAACTATATAATCCTGCACTAATATTGAAAATTGTTTTTTTTTTTATTATTATTATTTATTTATTTACGCTTAAACAGGCCGTGAGGCCCAATTACAAAAGCGAAAAACCCAGATTGGAGTAAATTAATTGTGATCTCACCGGGAATCGAACCCAGAAACTTCGGCGTGGAAGCCAGGGTCATACCCATGGGCTACAAGGGTCGCCTTTATGCGGATATGATTTTTTGAGAAGATGCGTTTTCAGTCTTTTCTGAAACAATATTTCTAATGCACTGTTCCGTATTCCGTATGGGGTCCACCATTCACTGTCACACACAATACACATACACTTACACAATCTCATCAAATATTTAACTTAAGAACTTTAAAACATTAATTAACAGTCGCGAATTACAAAGTGAATGATATAGACGTACCATTATAACTTGGCGTGGGAGGGCATCCCTATCGCCTAACAGAAGTTGTCAGAGTGTAAATTTATTACACAATACATAATGTACAGAATGTCCTGTGACCGGTGTCGTATTAAATACAGAAATTTGGTCGGGCAGCACTAAAGAAACCGTGCAGTAATGGCGAACGTTCTATCTGTCAAACTGTCAGACGGTAATATCGGTCCATTATTCGCTTTTTCAGCTTCGCAAAACTTTAATACTTCATTGGCAATTGTTTTTGCACCACCCGGACTGTTTTGGTTGTTTTGGACATAATAATTCAGTGTATATTGGTAATGAAGATGCGACAGCTCCCGAGCAAATACAAAATTGTACTGAATGACAGGGCGAGGGGTTACCGTCGGGTGCGGGCGGGGCGGGTTTTAGTTCCAATCTTGCCGCACGCCAAGTTACGTTGGGTAGGCAATATGTAGGCCTCTTTCCATTTAAGAGGGAATACCTACCTTGGACATAATAATTCAGTGTATATTGACATACAAGATGTCACAGCTCCTGACCAAACACAAAACTGAACTAAATGACAGGGCGAGGGGTTACCGCCGGGTGCGGGCGGGGCGGGTTTTAGTTCCAATCTTGCCGCACGCCAAGTTACGTCGGGCAAGCAATACCTAGGTATAGCACGTAAGAGGTGCATGTTTTTGATATTATGATGATTTCCTGTTCAATGAAACAATTATTTTTTGTATGTATGTACTGTGTACTGTGTGTTGTCTTTTCTATACATAAATAAATAAAAATAAATAGATAAATTACGCAGTGAAGACAGTTCCATGCCTTTGGACCTGCCACAGTGCCACCGTAAACGCCCCAAAAATAAAAAAGTTAGACAAACTTGCTCTTCTGGCATTCGCTTCTGCAACCTTTTCACCGAGTTTGGCGTTTTCCATTCAAGTTTTCCGGGATGCACAGCTCTTGAAGATACAGAAGCGCCATGTTGTGTGTCGCCTCGTGCATCATGTTTATCCTCACCGAGCTCGATGAAGAGTGCCGGGACTCCCCGCCCGGCGCGCCAGCTAAAAGTGGCGGAGGAGACCCCCCGGTGAAAGCCCCCCTCGCGGTGTCGGATTACCCATTATAATATTATTTTTGGATAACGTCCGACCCTCCAGAACTCCCCTCAGATGGTTGTGCTTTTCACCTGAGGCATAATACAATTACAAACAATGAATCCGCCGCTGGGACGAGGCGGCTCATCTGAGCTGGTACAGATCGAAGATCTTTGATTGTAACTAACCAGCTGTGGGAACTCTTCCCTCTTTAACTGTAATTTATACTAACCGTATGTATTACCGAGAAGCGAATCTCGACGTTTCGTTGGATACTTATCCAACGTCATCAGGAGGACGATCTTTACCCGCGGAGGTGGAGGTCGGACTGATTAGGTGCTAATTTCTAGGGCGTAAATTGTACGCACTTTTTTGTGGATGACGTTGGATAAGTATCCAACGAAACGTCGAGATTCGCTTCTCGGTAATACATACGATGCGTATAAAATATCCGAAATTACAGTTAAATATGTCTAACGACCGTAACAACAACCTTAACTCTTTAATAACTCTTCCCTCGTCACCAGAAGCGGTGGGAGAAAACACGAAAGTGGAAATGATAGAATGTGGTACATGATTGACTCTCTGAACTTACTGGAGAATTACGACCTAATCATACCGAATTGCGGAACGATGTAATGAATAGGCACGCCAAAACGCGTAGTGTGCAACTTTTAAACTGAGTGATAATGTAGATAAATTTAATGATAGCATTAAAAAAACATCGCACAGGGCAACCTGTCATACAATTACTAAAAAAATATGTGAGCTTCTAGTGCTTGTCCGTTTACCACCAAACCTAATAACCTAACCTAATAATATAACCTAAACTAACCAAACCTAATAATCTAACCTAAACTAACTAAACCAAACCTAATAAAAAATCAAGCCTATTAACACAATACAAAAAGTTTTTACGTTCAATATTCATCATATGTCATTTGTCTATAAATATAATTCTCGTTATGTAAATCTTGTATGTTGTCTATGATTTACACATTTTTCCTCAGATATTGCCCATGAAATATCAAAACATACGGTACAATTTTCGAAGATTTAAAGTATAATATTTATTTATTATTTAAGCGTCAACTATCTTTAATTTTGTAATCATTCATTCAATTATATCGATAAATTCAGACGGATCTGTTGTATGACGCATGGGACCATAATCTTGGATTATGCCAAAATAGAAACAGAGACCTCGTATATAAAGGATGTATAATGAAAACAATGGATTAATTTTTTTACTCCCTTTATATTATTAACTCGTGGCGTCTGCTTGCTTGCCGGCTTGCCGTCAAAAAAAACTTTGGATCGATTTTTGACCCTTTTCCCGTGATCCAATCGAGCTGAAACTTGGCAAGTAGACTCGTGGCGACGATCAAGAAGATCTATCAAATTTTCGTTAAAAATTAATAATAATTATAGTATAATTTCGGATTTTTAGATTTTTATTGGTTTTTTCAAATTGGAATCATTACAAAAGTTTGATTACTAGCAACGGCGGCCCGATAACGTCGCGGAATATTTTCTAAATTTGAATTACTCCATCGGTATACATAATAGGTACTTCACTACGAATTTCGAAAATCTAAATTGACTGAAAAATGTTTTTAGAATGTAATCTTCACAGCATGAAGTGTCTTATCAAAGTTCAAAACATCTGACATTTTAGAAATATATTAAATTACTGTAAGTTTAGTGTTATGTTATATGTTTTAATTCTTCTTTAATTGTTGTTATATTTTACAAAGAAAAGGAATATAATAGAAACTTGGTTTTTATGGGTTACTTTTTTTTTAATGGATGACTTGTGAAGTCCCTTAACTGCAACCTCTGTTCGAACTGTCTCTGGAGCATCGTGAATAGAATTTAAGAATTTTGTTAATATTTCTAATACACTATTTCCTAGAAGTTGCTCGACTCCTGCAAGTATTCCATGAAGACTTGACGTGTTTAATTAATCACACGGTGTATTCGGAATGCGTGGGACGAATTGTTCGTACTATCAAGAGGAGAGTGACTGCATGAACAGACGTTAATGATTGGCTTCCCAGGAATTGTTACCCTCGCGGAGTGAATAATGCAAATTATATTTCTTGATATCATTTTGAAGTACGCGTACATTAAATGTATCGGATAAGTGAGAAAAGTATTCTGGTCACAAAATATGTACCTCAAAAACAACGCTGATTACAAGTCATCTTTAAATGTCTAAAGAGGAATGAATATAAGTTATGCCTCAAATTTGTCAAGGCTATTCACAACATGGACCCTCAATATATTACCGATTTCTGCATTTCATTTTCCGCAAATAACAGACAACTAACACTTCGCTCAGCATCAACATCTAAAACAAATAGGTCAATTATTGAAGTAAATCGCGACCACAAAACTAATTTCGGATGATTTGATGACCGTTATTTCGCGGTGGGTGGACCAAAGTTATGGAATAAACTACGAAATAAACTGAGACAAACAGACAGCTTACCACAGGTCAAAAGACAACTAAAGATGCACTTACTTAGACAATCATATAAAAACCTATGGAATCAGACCGTTACAGCACTATGTTTTCGCTCCTAGTATGCACTCCGCGAAAATGCCTAATTTTTACTGCCACTCTTAACTATAGTTTTAACCGTCAATTCATTTTTTGTACGTCATCTAGTGTATAAATAATTGTAAAAAAAAAATTAGCCAGAAAGTTGTTTTGTAAAATAATTTTAATCCGGGAAGCGCCCTAAAACGCACTTTATAAAATATCCAAAAACCATAATTATTAAAGGTCGTTAAAGCTTTCCGCGATCTAAGCTAATTGACTAATAGGTACCTATCCACCATGGGCGTGCAGTGAGAACAAAAAGCATGACTTTTATTTGAAAAAAAAGTGGATATTAAATATTTATCTGGGAGAATACTATGAAATATTAAAATCTGAATAATATGTTAATTACCGTGATAGGAATATTACGAGATATATTTCTTATTTCGGTTTCTTTTCAAAATATACGCTTGGGAATAAGTCATGCTTCTTGTTCTCACTGCACGCCCCTGGTGTCCACTATAGTTTAACTATATTGCTTGATGCATATTTATAAGCTTCACAAATGGAAACAAAAATTCTTCCTTCAGTAAAAAAAAGTTTAAAAAAAGCAGGTGTACTCTTTCGGAGTGGATGATTGAGATAATGAAAGAAAATAAAGGATTTTTTCAAACTAACAATTTTTGCAAGAACCACTTTTGATTAATTTAACGTCAACCGGTTTCCATACTTCAGTGTCACACTAAATGATCTATTAAAAAATCTCCGTATTAATAAGAAACCAACTGTCGGGCGGGGGGCGTTACGTCAGTAGCGAGGAGGTGCGAGAAGGATGTTGACATTCACTGTCACCAGATTCTAAAATCGAGAAAAACTGCACATAAAGTTTATCGCAGAATCTAAAAGGTTTTGGAATATATTAGATATTGGTATTCGCGAATCTTTTTGAGGTCCATAACTATATAAACAGCGGCGGCAAATGAACGGGGGCGAATCCGAGCGAACGTAGACAACCAGCGAACAAAGCACCAGAGCACATACCTGCATGCGCAATATTCCAGTAGCGAAACGGCATCAATAAAGTGTCCACATACAAGTGGAATATTCTCGAGTGACGATTAGTGAGAATTACGCAATAGATGTTGAACGTGTTGTTTTTAATTGAATTATAATTATATCAGATGAATGGTTAACTGATTTTTTTTACATCATTACAGTAACTTACCTATATCGATTACGAAAAATTCATTCGTTTATTCACAAGTTAAATAAAATTATATAAACCCTAAAAAATTTCCAATTGGAATCCGAAGGTTTTTATTATTTTATTTGACTTGTATTAAAGAGAATGAAATTTTCATATTAATGATAGTCCAACGTTTTGCAAAAAATAAGTCATAAATATTGAAAAAAAATGCAAACTTTATTGTCTCCATAAGTATTGATATTAGGTCATGATAGCTTGAACATTTTCGACTCATAATCAAGGCAGAAATATAGTCCCGCGAGGTAATTAATGTTTTCCGAATAAACCTGTATAAAAATTAAGTTTGCTTTTTAAACGTCTCTAAGAGGTGATTAGCTGATTCAGAAAAACGAATACCTTTGAGCCACAAGGCCTGCAGCTTGGCGTGGTTGTGCGGGCTGAAGGAGTGCGTCTCCAGCAGCCGGTAGAGCTCCTTGTAGTTGCCCCTGTGGAAGGCCACCGTGGCCTTGGCCTTCAGCACGGACTCGTTGCTGTGCAGCTTCTCGCACGCCGGCAGCGACCACAGGAACCGGCCCAGCCGCTCCACGTTCCCGGCCTGCTGCAGGACCTGGGGGACACGACACACGAGCGTTAGCGATTCCTCCAACCAAGAAATGGGTAAATATGTAAACGTCCGGAAGGGAAATAGCCACATTGTCCTCGTCCGTTCTGTTGTTGCCGTACCTTCAGAAGACATCAATTAAAAAATCATTAATCTTGAATGTATTAAAAAAAAAATTGGAGGAGCGTGTACTCATGTACGCGCGATAGAAGTTATAATTCTTTAGCGTGATTTTTGGTTTGTTTGTATATTTTTATTTAGTTGTAGAAAAAAGGTATACATTTTTACATCCAGTGATTAAACATTACAAATTAACATAGCACTTAAACATAAAGAATTTCTTCTTCTTCAAACACAGAAAAATTATTCTGTGGTGATATTACAATTATAATATATATAAATAAACTTTGTTTACACCACTTTTTTATTGAAAAAAATCAATGGGGATAACAAAATAAATTTGTTATCCCCTTCGTTAGGATAACAAATTTATACATTTCTTATCCTGACGAAGGGGCCATTGTCTCTGAAACACGTTGATTTTTTCAATAAAAAAGTGGTGTAAACAAAGTTTATTTCTATAAATTATAATTAATTTCACCTACATAGGATTAATAGAGACCAATGCAAATGACACATCAATCGAAATCAAACACAGAATACACATGGCAGATAAATGTTTTTTCGGTTGGCAATTCGAATGCGAAATGTCTCTGAAGGAAAACAAAAGTTATCACCTGTAAGACACCAATTACGTCCTGTATTAACGTACGGCACTGGATGCTGGGTATTGAGTAAAAAGGATGAAATGTCTCTCTTCATATTTGAAAAAAAATACTCAAAAAAATATGCGGTCTTATCTTTATTGCATATATTGTATATATTGCATATCATGCAATAAAAATATATTGCAGATAAACAGATACGATACAACGAGGAGGTCTACAATATTTAAAATGAGCCCAATATACGCAATCGATCAAAATAAGAAGACTGCGATAGGCAGGGCACGTAGAAAGAATAAGTGAAAAGAGAACATCAAAAAAGATTCTCCACACAAAGCCCCAAACTCCGATGGCTGGATGGAGTGCAGCAAGACGTGAAAACTATCAGCATCAGGGATTGGAGGGGTACATGTCAGGATAGAGGAAGATGGAGAGGTATGTCGGAGGAGGCCAAGGCCCACAATGGGCTGTGGAGCCATTGATGATGACGAACGTAGCACTTAAACTTAACATATTCACAAATAGAAACACATTTTCATATCTGGCACAAAATAAAGAAGACTTTTTAACAATGAAACAACAAACAAACAACATAATATGATCATAGATTAAACTTACTTTTCACATATTGTGCACTTAACCTACGAAAAGCAGTGCGACTACTTACGTCTTTCACGTCTGTTGGCAGTTCATTGAAAAATTTGAAATCTTTATAGTAGAAACTATTTTGTGTTCCTGCCAGATTAGTCTGTGGAAGCCTAATAACCCCCCTAATTCTCGTAGGATAAATGCGTATCTTATCGTATTTTATATTTTTATAAATGTATAATGGAACTAACTAATTTTTTTTATTAAGACTAGGACATTTTTTATTATTTGTTGCCTAGTTGTCATTACCTTCAGTAGCTTTACCATTCGCTAATTCCTGTATATTTGTTACATCTTAAGATAGTTCTCATGGCTCTGTTTTGAATTTTTTTCCTTCTCAGTTTCATTTCCCAAAAATAATATTGTTGAACAGTAATTAATATTTGCGTACAAGTAAAAAAATTATATTAATACAAACATAATGCGACGAATCAAAATACAGGTGCATTTTCGAAAAAAATCCATGTGCCTACCGACTTTCATGTTTTATCGATTTTCGGTCTAAAACGGTTCCGTATTCAAAAGATTCGCAACTATTCAACTTCGACAGCCGCATTGAATGTCGAATGAATGAATGTGTTTTTTGTTTTGAAAACGAATATCTGACAATTACTCCGTTTTTGCAAAAACATCGACAATAATATGAAATCCTAATACACGCCTAAAATCGTAATTCAATAAACAGTTTTAATTTTTAATTCAATAACCAATCATTCAGTTTTTGTATTGAGCATCTTATGATTGGTACTCGATTCAAGATGGTCGACAGTGCATTATTTATATTACTGGAACACTAATTTCAAGTAAATAAATTTTTTAAAGTTTACACTGCACATGCGCAATTTCCGTTACAAATTTGTTTTTACCCTAAATGAGCCGAAAGAATATAACTTCAAAATTTTAGTTATCATCCTTTATAAACATAAGAACCAATTTATGGAACATACCTAAAATATTTTGAACTAAAAAAATGATTAGGGTATTTTGTTTCTAATCTAAATATGTGCAAAAAAGGAGCCAAATTATCATTGCAAAATATACGGTATATTGGAAGTGAAATATGCATACAAAAACATATCGAGGGTGGAAAGCCAAAAGGGCGTTAGTGATTATTTCGAACTTTACAGGAGAGCAAAATAAAGTTCTGTCAATCTGATTTTATCGATTTTCCTTTTATTATTAAACGATTTCCATATTTGATAATCCAAAACACATGGCTTTCTACACTCGATATAATGGAATGAAAAGTTAATTTAGAATACTAGGCTTCATTCTTCGCATAATTAAAAAAAATATTGTTCTCAAATAGCAATAACTTTATATGAATTTTAAATTCGTATTAAGTTAGAATATGCACAGCTGATATGGGCCTATGACAAATAGGTAAATACAAATGATAGAATCCATCCAAAAAAGAATTACTAGAATATTAGTTTATAGAGAAGGTATCGGCCATCAATTTGAATCACGTCGAAACAAATTAATTCACTTTTATCTACTTCTTTATCTAATAGAAGAATAATCCCCGATTTAATGATACTAGGTATATAATATTATAAACGCTTACCTTGGTGAACAAAATTTTCTTTGCGAAATTAAAATATCAGTTCCCATTACAATTACCTCAATACGACGATCTTTCATTTAAATTTTTTTAATAGGAATATAGGATACTTTTCTCAATTACCGCGATTAATTAGAACGTAGAAGAAATAAGACGCCGAACAAAAGTTGCCGATATTATGGACCGTATTGCAAAACTAAAATGGCAGTGGGCTGGACATATGGCTCGACAGGAGGATACTAGATGGGCACCCAGAATCCTACAGTGGAGACCCTGGACAAAAAATAGAAGCGTCGGAAGACCTCCCAAAAGATGGTCTGATGACATAGTCCAGCAAGCAGGAAGAACCTGGATGCGAAGGGGGAGAAACAGAGATGAGTGGAAGAAAATGGAAGAGGCCTACATCCAGCAGTGGAGGGAAAAAGGCTAAAGAAGAAGAAGAATTAGAACGTACATTCTTCATTCGCAAAGCAATCCCAATTAGAATAATTTCGTTGTCTGTCCGTCCGCCCGGGTAACGTCCATAACTTTTTCATAGTATTTTTTTTTAAATAAATAAATTTTTATTCCGAACCGTTACGTAAAAGTACCATCTTTTTGACGGGTTACTGCAAAACGAAATTCAAAAAGAACATTTTATTGCAATTGACAATATGGTCATTGACACAACAGATAAAACAACTTCCTTATGTGATTATACCTTTGTAATACAATAATGTAACATAATATGATACTATTTAGATGTCATTATGTTATACCATCATGCACAAAATTTATGGGCGTGTCCTGCTTGTGTTTATGTTTAATTAAATTAAATAATTTAAAAAAAACAATATAATTTTTCATCATTTGGATTCTGGATCCTCCTAAATCACAGAAGATATAATCGAGTTTTAAAATGGTGTATGGGGAGTATCCATTTCAGGCTTGACAAAACATCTTTTAGTTTTACAGCGTCTATGCCTAGTAGCGAGTCGTACTTTTGCTTCAACAAAATTAGATTTGTGATCTCCTCATAAGTTTTGCCTCTATTCAATGGTGTAGCTTCTTCGTTTTTTCTGAATATGCAGAATCCCCTGACTTCTAAAGTTCTTCAAAAAGACATTTCCCGTCATCTAATTTAAGGCAATTATTTCTACAAACAGTCAAAATCATAGTTTTTTATTGGAAAAACAACACCTTTTCCTCGTTTACCTGTATTGGTTTCTTTTTCTTCTTTTTCTCTGCATCTTGTATGGCGTTCGTCCGGCAAAGTGAATAAATTTCACCATTTTTTTCTCATATAATTCTCTTGCGTTTTTTATCACAAAGATATCGTATTAAAATGTATTCACCAGGTTCCATACATTTTAAAAAAGTAGATCTTCTTAAAATGAGATAAACTAAAATATTTAATCAATTGATAAATTACCAAACATATTTTAAAAATGAAGAACACTTTGTGGGCCTTATGTGACTTTATGGACTGGTGAGATGTCTTTTTTCAATAATACTACAATGTAAACGATTGTCTTAAATTTAGTAAAATTATTGCAAAATCTGTCAGTTTGTTTACTTAAAATTTATGTTTTAAAAAACAGTGTTTTAATAAATATTTCAATTTTTTGTGATTTTAATTTATATCAGGCCCGGCTGTATCAAGTTGGATTAAATTAAAGTTCGTTTAAAGCATACATTTTTACAGAAACGGGTTGTTTGATTGGTGGAGAACGCAAAAATCTAAAACGAACTTTTACTTTAATCCAACTTGATACAACCGGACCTTATTCGAGTAGGATATAGGAATAAGATGACAAATTTTCTGTATTTAGGTTAGTTATAAATTAGATTTGATGATGAGAGGGACTGCTCCTCTCGAAACTATGGTAGTGATAAATTTAGCTCAACGTGTATGCATTACAAAGTTCTATTTAGTGTAAATGAAAATTATCATGTAGCATCACAAAGTAACCGCCATATCAATCGATAATATGCTAAGATCAGCTTTCCATTCTTTAGTTCATTCTATACTTTACAGTAGCCGGCAAACATCTTGAAATTTTACGGCGTAGTGGGGGGAAGTTTGCGCATGTACCATTCCACCAGAGACCCAAATTTTGTCTTCTGCGCATTCCCCCACTACTTTCAAGAAGTTTGCCGGCAACTGTACCATAAATGGATTTGCCACTCATACGTCTAAGGCCCGGTTGCGCCATCTGAAGTAAATTTTACTCGAGTAAAATAAAATTAACCCGAGTAACTTTTTTTATCATCCGCCGAGAGTAAACTCGATTTCGGGTTGCTGAAACGTCTTTTATACCACTGTCAAACCAATAGTGAGGCTAATAGGGTGCCAAGCGGAATAAACCTCAAATACCGCATACGTCTATGGAATTTGATTTACTTCATTTTTTTACCACTGGCAATACGTACTTTTACGGTTCAAAACCAGTTCAAACAAACCACTCTATTCTACGAAACAAACCAAACAAACGTCAAACCATCGCTAAAATAACGCGAAATTAAAAGATTCATTGTAATGTTTACAAATTTCAATACGACAATGACAGCGACAAAATTCAAATGACATGTACCTATATGGACAAATGTCACATTTTCAAATCAGCTGTGAGAGGACGGCCATTTTTTTACCAACGATTTTACCTTTACCCACCGATATTGGAGTTAAAAAATGTTACTCTTGTGTGTAGGTACTTCGACGAGTAAAATATTTTTTACCACAGATGGAACAACCCGTTTTAGCAAAAAAAGTTACTCGAGTAACTTTTTCTTCAGATGACGCAACCGAGCCTAAGTGATCTTATTTCAATCGAATTCATTCTACTTTCGTCACTTTTTGTACCAAAAAATACATCGTGTACCATTGATTTTCGATTTACGGCCAATTTTTCATTAACGTACATTTTCCGTAAAGTGAAATTGTACGGTAGGCTAAGTACGCGCAGCGAGCTCGTCATCACGCGCGGCCGCGGGGGGCGGGGGAGGGGGGCGACAGCTCTCCCCGCTTGGGTGCCCGCCTGTGTGTGTGCACTGCGCACCGCACGCACACGGACCCGGCAGCACTCTGCGGAGTAAATTCAACAACGGTGTCGTGTTACCGCTGTTGGCAAACTCGGCTCATGCCACCACCCCGGGCCCGAATCTCCGCTGGTCTCGGGTGGGTTCGCACGAACTGCGGCCGAAATGAGCAGGCAGCCTGAAGTACAGAAAAATGTCTCCAAGTTTTATCTTAATCCGATAGGCAAAGATTTAAATAATAATATCGACGATCCTTACGTATATACATATACTGTCGCATGTCGCATCCAATGATATAATAAACTGTAGATACGTTACAAGCGTGAAATCTTGGCAACTCAATAGTAAGGTCTTAATTGCATAATTGCTTAACGCACACTCGTAAACAGAATTAATGAGGCTGGTGTGAGACTGGGTCTTAACATGAACGTGAGTAAAACAAAGTTCATGGTGTTTAGTAGGCAAGATCACACGGGAGCACGCCTCACATTGAATGGGGCTGGTATAGAGAGAGTGACAAAGTTTAAATACCTTGGAAGTATCCTAGCGGAAGACCTCGACCCAGAAACCGAAGTCAAATACAGAATTGAAGCATCGCGAGCTGCTTTTAACAAAATGAGACAGATATTCTGCGATGACAATCTTAACCTGAAACTTCGACAGCGACTGGTCAAATGTTATATATGGTCAGTCCTGCTGTACGGAGTGGAATCGTGGACCCTCAAAGTGAGTAGCATGAACCGGCTGGAGGCGTTCGAAATGTGGATACATCGGAGAATGCTCCGGATACCCTGGACGGATATGGTCAGCAACACAAGAGTTCTTCAAAGAGGTAGAGTGAATAGAGAGTTGCTGACAAATATCAAAATCCGAAAGGTATCGTATTTGGGTCATGTGCTCAAAGGAGAAAAATATGAATTGCTCCACCTGATTCTTATGGGCAAGATAGAGGGTCGTAGAGGTGTTGGAAGGAGACAAATTTCCTGGCTCCGCAATATACGCGACTGGACGGGCATAAGAAGTGTTGGAGAGCTGTTCCGTGCTGCCCAGGACAGGGATGCTTTCTCTCGGGTGATAGTTAACGTTGGGGGGACCTGACATGACACCAAAAGAAGAAGAAGAATTGCATTCGTTATCCAACGGACCTTCTTTGTAATCGGGCGCGAAGCTACGCCGAAAAAAAGTCCCGGGGAAAAAGGAACCGAGTATCGTACACCTAAGAATGAGTATATTATTTTAGTCACCGTGACTTCAAATTACCTGATTTTTACGTGATTAAGTACTTGATTATGTGATTTGTTGTCTCTTTCAATGCAATATTTGCTACATAGGTATGAAAGCCGGCTAGTATGGGAATACCGTGTCTATATTATAATACGTCAATGGTCGCATATGCAAAAATTCGATTTTCGTTTTACTATCTTAAGCCACCCGATTTACTGTATATTTTCGAATAATGTTTAAAAAAATGTTTAATTTTTCTTTCATATATGGGCCTTTCTTTTCTAACCGGAAACTCGTCCGTACAACACTGTCCCAACCCTATTTTTATTGAAAATTAAGAAATGGTATGATAATGAAAATTAAGAAAGGTAGGTAGGTATACTTAGGTCTTTTCATATAAGCTTGCAATCGAGTTAGTATGGGTGCAGTAATACGCACATAGTTTCGTTGTGTTAAGTTTACAGATACGCCCCTCTCGTACCCGTAAACTTAACACAACGAAACAATGCACGTATTACCTAAGTACCCATTGTACCCACACTAACTCAATTGCAAGCATATATGAAAAGACCTATAGTAATGAATTAAACACTTATCTACAAAAATCAATAGTAAATATTTTAATGAAAAATGGCTGTTTTGCCAGTAGTCGGCCATCTATGAGTCAGTAGTCGGCCATCAGATTTTAGCACAGGGCCGCCAGACGTCCTTTAGAAATTTGCGCTATACAGGCATTTTTTTTCAATTTATATTTAAATCCTTTTAAGCTTTTAATATTAATTAATTTTAAGCGATACACTAATAATCACAAACTAGAAACCAGAAAGATAATTGTTTTTTTCGATTGGACATTTTGGTTATATGTTAAAGCCGCTTTCATATCCGATTAAGGTCTTCTAATACATCTTCATCGTTGTTTTCTATTAGATGGGTTTTCAAGTCCTTAAACCAACTTCTTATATAATTTGCGTATTCTTAGTAACGGCGTATGAATAATAAATACCATCTTTCTCCCAGTTTTTCATCTTAGAAACATGTTTTTATTTTTTCTGTCTTCACAATTTGCAGCACAGTAGTCGGAGTTCTTTATTTTTTAGAGGGAAATGACATTTCGCTAATGGTGTTACAAGATTATTAAAGATTTAACAATTTTGTTTTCGTCAGATAACGATATAAAGTGATTTGGTTCCATTTGACGTGTTTTTTCCAATACCCATCCCTTGATGCGGTCCTGCAGTTTTGTCCTAGGAACATTAATTTCCAAACAATTTCTGATAAGCCGCGCGTATGTTTTCCCTTCGTTTAAAGGGCTTTTCGAAGGCTACCACTGGATTTTGTAGAAAAAATTGTCCCAGTAACCAGCCGTACGAGTTTCAACATAAAAATATTGAAAATGTCTGTTTTATCATTTTAACTCGTAAATTTAGTTCATGTTTTTGCCGATAAATTCTACAAGTATAAGTGTAAGTCTAATTTCAAGTTAATAAATTTGACAGTTTAATGGATACGCGTGCATTTCATGGTCTCGCATTCTTATTACAACTTCCGTTACAGTAATAACCCAAAAAAGAAGGTTCAAACTTCAAACTATTCTAACCATTACGCCGTTTCTCCGAAGTGGTAGGCAGAGAGGATAGAAGGCCATGTTCTTCAATCCTGGCACATTATTTTTGCTTCGGCTACGTTCATACATCTTCTCGTGTATGCTCTACGGTTGTTGAGGCTTTTAACAGGGCCATCCTCCAATACTTGTAGTATCTGAATATGCGATGGTTAATTAGTTAGTTACCTACTTATGATTGCGTGACATAAATTAAACCAAAAATGGAATATCGGTGAAGATTACCTAAACCTTTTATGATTATTACTTCCCTCCATTTTATTTTTTATAATCCAAACAATGACAGACGGAGCGAGACGCCTAGCGGTCGCGGGGCGCATCTTCTTTTTATTACGCAACACCTGGTAAATAATGGAAGATTCTACAATTCGAAAACATTTCGATACGCCGAGCGGGACGGCGATAGCCGATGACAAATTTATTTACGTTAGTGAGATAAGGTAAAACGCGAGACTGTGACTCACGACCCCGCGTGGGAACGAGACGGCGGGAGCGAAGGAAACGTCTACGCGTCCGCGAAAAGCGATACGGTCGCCGAGAGGGCGAGCGAGACGGCGTCGGTAACTCTACCCGCCTCGGATGTTGCGGACGGCGCGGCGGGTGCGAAGAGGACGAGCGCGGACGTCGCCGCGAAATCGAACACGGGCGAGCGAGACGGCCACAGTAACTGAACCCGTCTCGGGTGTCGCGCGGCCGCGCCGCGGGTGCGAGGGAGACGGGCCGGGCGGGCGGCGGGCGACGCGGAGGTGCGAGCGAGACGCGGGCAGGGTAACTGTAGCCGCCTCGCGTGTCCGCGGCGGGATAGAGTTTCCCGCTATTTTGGTCCGCGGGATAAATTTGGATCGGAGGGAAATAAATGTTGCCAAGTTGAGTTGTGTGGACGAGAGCGGATATTTGTGTTACTTACCAAATTATTATTATTATCGCGGAAGGCGGTGGACGGACAGACGTAATTTGTACCTTCAATTGGGATTAAATGCATCCAGTATGATTCTAGTGAGCAGAATGATTTAATGAAACCAACAATGCATTTGCTTTAAATATCCCCGGTTGTTGGATAGAGAGTGGAAAATATGAAAATCTGACGCAGAAAGATAAGGAGATTACGCTGGATCTGGAATAACCTCCCAACCATATTATTATAGTCGCTTTTGAAATGTTAACAGTATACGGACGTCCATTATCTTGCTGAAAAATCACTTCATACTGTCTTCTCGGTCGATTTACTTAAATAAATGCCTCGAGGCAACAGAGTTATTGGCAATAAGCTTCAGAAATGATTGTTAAATTACACGAAAGCAATTCATAGTAGGTATTTAACTCATAGGTAGGTAGGTAAGATAAGGTAGGTACCTTACTCTATCAAACTCAAACAAAGGGAAACGCCGATATGTTTGTTGTACTTAACGAGGAACTGTGTTGAATACGCGCCGCGCCACACGGCGCCGCTCTGCACGCAGGTAGCAGAAACGTAAGACCTGTTTCTATTATGTTTGTGAAGAGTGCTCGATGAAATGGGAATTCTAAGTAAGGTTGAGGACTTTTATTATGGACCTGAAATCGCTGATTTTATGTAAGTAAGTTGATAGATCTCGCGATTTATTCATTGCTCTATTTTCAAACGCGTTTTACTACTCGAAACCGTGTTTTGAAAATCGGTGCCCAAAATATCTCGGCAACCACTGAACAGATCAACTTGAAATTTCTAGTTTTATTATATACATAATTATCTAGTGTTTGTCGTAGGATTTTTTTAAGTGACTTAGTTTTTTTTATCGGCATAATAAACTCGAATTTTTCCCTAAAAACGCTATTTTAAATTCAAACACCCGCCATTTTATCAAAAATCTATATTATCAAAAACACCTACGTCAAAGACTAAATAGGGTCAATTTTAATAATCTTTTTGTTTTTTTTATTCTGATGATTACAGATGAAATGGGAGTGGTCCTCGCGGGGGACCTTTTTTTTCGGCAGTCGACAGAACCCAAGAATGTTCCGCCATTGTTGAATATTTACTTTCATATAGAAATGAAACCAATACCACAAAAATTGCCCTTTTTCGCGCTTCGTAGGTAGGTAGGTACATACTCCCCCTTAATTCTCCATTTTTCATGACAAAATCAAAATTTACGATATATTCAATACAAGACAATATTATAGCATTAAAATAACGTCGAGTTAATGTTTTTAACGTTAATGAAATAAAAATTAAAATGAAATACATAAGTCAAACAATTTCAAATTTTGCCTTAAAAAATTCGCTGCAAACTTAAGCATCAAACCCATTGCATAAAATATTTTATAAACATAAAATTGAGTCGTTATAAAAAAAAACTTAGAGTATATACAATCTAGATTGTAGATACAAGCAAAAAAAGTGTGCATTAGTAAAGATTCTAGGAAACAAATATTAATTAAATAATCCTCATCTCAAGAAAAAGTTGATTTAAAATTCTAGCCGTAATTCGTCCTACGGCTAGAAGTTTTATTTCCGACTTTACTGTACCTTCTTCATGTCAATTCTTAATTTATCTCGCCCAACAAATTTGTTCCATAGATATAGTCGAGTCGAGAAAAAACCGTGTATTTTTAATTCTGCGAGTTTTGTGTAACAGACAAGTAAATTTAGCGTTCTTCTTCGAAAGGTCCTATGCCAGGTGAGAACTACGCGCACGTCATTGCAGAAATGTTAATTATATATTTAATTTATTAATTATATATAAATCGTCTTTGTATCGAAATATATTGAAATTTTTTGCCGTATTACCTATACCTATAATTTTTTTTTATTTATTTAGGAAATATTGTTTACAATACTTCTTTTATAGCGCAGTTATTTTTGTGGATTGAAGCTACTCAAAATAGTTCATTATATACAGTTAATTTTTTTTTAAATGTATATACCCTTATAGACATAAGCGTATATATATATATATATAGGGTTATTTGTAAAACATTAATAACCTCGCAGGACTATACTCCTGCCTTGATTATGAGTCGAAAATGTTCAAGCTATCATGACCTAATATCAATAGTTATGGAGATATGCGACATCAAAGTTTGCATTTCTGACTTATTTTTTGTAAAACGTTGGACTATCATTACAGTAACTAATATCAATTACGAAAAATTTATTCATTTCAATACAAGTTAAATAAAATGATTAAAACCCTGAAAAAATTTCAATTGGAATGTTTTCCAACTGGAATTCGAAGTTTTTTATTTTTTTTATTTGGCTTGTATTAAAGGGAATGAATTTTTCATACTCGATATAAGTTACTGCAATGATAGTCCAACGTTTTACAAAAATAAGTCATAAATATTGAAAAAAAAAATGCAAACTTTGACGTCGCATATCTCCTAAACTATTGATATTAGGTCATGATAGCTTGAACATTTTCTACTCATAATCAAGGCAGGAGTATAGTCCTGCGAGGTTATTAATGTTTTACAAATAACCCTGTATATTTTTAATATAGGTATATAGTCGGTCACAGCATAACCTAAGTTTATACCCACTGCACGCCACTGATAGGTAGGTAAGACGACAGAAAGTTTTTTGACGTCTAATAATCCAACAGCGGACTCTACGGAGCCCCCTGGGGCTTCAATGCGTTGCGTAGTAGTGATGGGTTCGCTCTGTACTCACTACTACAATGTAGTACTACACTACATTGAAGTGCACACTTCGCACATTTTGATGTGTAGTGCACACTACAAACACCAAAGTTATTGAAAGTATAAACTTCAAATAGTACACTTCATTTCAAAGCGAACACTACAAAGTACATATACTTCAAAGTTATCGAAAGTATGAGAAACACATTTTAAATAGTGTATTTTTTACGTGAAATTTTTGGAAAGTTGATGTAGATATATGAAGAATTTTCTGGAATCTGTAACAACCCCCCCCCCCATGGTTTGAAAAATTTTGGGAGTTATAAAAAAATTTTTGGGAAGTTGATGTAGCTAAACGGAGAAATCTCTGGAAACTGTAACAACCCCCCCCCCCTGGTTTGAAAATTTTTTGGAATCGAACGAAGAAATCTGTCTGGCGACCTTTTTTTGTTACTTTGGAGAAAATATCGTCATTTATTTAAATATTTTTGTCGTTGACCTTTTTTTTTTTTTTTTAGCTCGCTAAATTTTTATTTGGGAAAAAATACTAACTCACTACTACTACATTACTTCATTTCATTACTTCACTTCATTAATACTACAATTACTTCATTTCATTACTTCACTTCATTAATACTACAATTACTTCATTACTTCACTTCATTTACTTCACTTCATTTCGTAGTACTACAATTGTAGTGTACACTTTGTAGTCTTCAAACTGGTGAACGTGTGTGTGTTGTAGTCTTCATTTTGAAATGAAGTTTTTCCCTTCGCTATTGCATAGGTTAATTAATATCATCTCAGTTAATCCGTTGTCCAATCGTAGACATGCAGGTCGGCCCGGACCAAGATACGAAAATATAACTTTTTACATTAATTTTAATAAAAAATGCTGATGTAAAATTGAGGGGTGAAATTCAAATTGCTAGTTATTATTATTACCTACTATATCTTTTCTTGAACTCTTTCATATATTGTTAGATTGCCAGATTACAAGTGCATATAAATAAACCGAGATCGGTCGATACGTTATTGTTAGATCGTTACAGTAGATAGCTACTTAGGTGGGTAGTTACCCGATTTGAACACGAATTTAGTCACACACTATTTATTTCTCTTGTCGAGGAGTTCAATTCATCGATTAAATTCCTAAAGAGGTAAAAATCAAAGCGATGTGTATAAATCTCAAGAAAATTTTATAAGTTTATCAAAAATATGACTACCGAATAAATATTGACTTATTTAAATGAATTCTCTAATAAGTATTAACCGTTTTTTTTCAATTTTAAAATACACGCCTAAAGTGAAACAAATCGGTAAAGGTCTTCACTTCAATCAATTGTAGACTTTCTGCTCTACAAGATATTGTTTGCGATTGCTCTAAGCGTTTGCTTTTACGTTACATCTATTCTTTTATTGAATTACTGTCCTTCAAAATGGAATGTCAAGTAGACAAAAGTAAGCATTTTCGACACCTCCTTCCGTTCGAATGACGAATTCTTCGAGTAAAGACCGGATGGTTTTCGTCGCAGAGGTTTAGAAAAACTTGTAGAACGTTGGCAAAAAGTTGTCAATAATAAAGGAGAATACATTATTGACTAATTTGTCGTATTTTTTGTTGTGTCGTCTTGTCCAGCGGTCACCAAAATTTAGGATCTCACGGACCACTAAATTCATAGTTTTAAATCCCGCGGACCACTAATAATATTTTTTTAATGTTAAATATACCTATTTAGAATAATAGGCTAGGCCTGTTTCGGAGAAACCGCCTCACATTTTAACGTATTTTCCATGTCTTAAGACAAAGTACCAGAAACAGTATAAAAGCGTGAGTAATAAAAACATCATAAAATAAAACATTATAAAAAAAACATAAGTAATATCAACAGTATTAAAAAAAGTATAAAAGAAACGGTACAAAAAACATTTGACAATTTAACTAAATTAGAAGGCAGATATAGAGAAGTAAAAAGTAAAGTAAACAAATGAAGTAAATAATAAAAACAAACAACATATTGAATAAATTAGAAATCAGATAAAAATAAAATAGTAAAACAGAAACAAGGCAGTATTGACAAACAAAATAAATAAAAGAATTCACACTGAAATATATCATTCGCTTTCAAGAAATTTTCGGATACGAGTGGGGCGTAGGTATCTGTAAACTACATAATGCGCGAAAAGAATGTTCTCAGGTTTTCACGGCCACTCAGAATCTTCAAGTTTGTATTTACTGGGGTATTATGCCGTGTTGTTACGACCTTTCGGGCCGACGTTTCGGATCCCATTGCAGGGTCCATCATCAGGGCTGATGTGTTGTCTTGAATGTTGGTGTTGTGGTTAAGTATCGCTTAAGTATCAAGTTGCGCTTGTAAAAATAATTTCGTTTCATGTGACGGTCCAGCGTGTGACGTCACTTGACCTAGACGACGCGGCTCGTTCGCTTAGTATAGGTCTTTTCATATAAGCCTGCAATTGAGTTAGTGTGAGTACAGTGAGAGAGGGGCGTATCCGTAAACTTACAACAACGAAACAATGCGCATATTACGCACTGTACGTCTTTTCATATAAGCCTGCAATTGAGTTAGTGTGAGTACAGTGAGAGAGGGGCGTATCCGTAAACTTACAACAACGAAACAATGCGCATATTACGCACTGTACCCACACTAGCTCAATTGCAAGCTTACATGAAAAGACGTATACCTGTGGTGCGACTATCTCGTCTAGGTCAAATGACGTCACAAGCGTCAAATGGCGAGGAGAGGCCACAGTCGTCATGCGCTAAAATACGTAAACTTAAATAATCTATTTCTCAGTCATTTATAGACGGATTTAATTTTGTTTCACTGGTTAACTACTTTTGGTCTATATTTTAATTCCATCAATTTAAATAAAGTTTTATCAACATTATGAAATTTCTCGAATACTTAGAACAAGTGAACGAGTTTGTGTATTTGGGAAGTACATTTAGTAGAGACGGCAAGGCTGAGAATGATATCGAAAGTAGAGTGACTGCGGGTAACAAAGTTAATGGCGCTCTAAATGCAGTTATGGCCAATAAGAATCTGTCAAAGGAAGCAAAACTAGAGGTCCATAATGGCGTTCTAGTGCCAACTCTGATGTACGGAAGTGAAGCCTGGAATTGACAAAAGAGGAATGAAAGTAGACTGAATGCGGCGGAAATGCGATCACTAAGACGCTTGTGCAGAAAATCCTTGGTCGATAGAGTGAGGAATAAACAGATTAGAAGTGAACGTAACGCTGGCTGTAGTGTGGTAGATAGAATAAAGAAAGGAGTGCTGAGATGGTTTGGTCATGTGGAACGGATGAACGAGGAAAGGATGGTTAAGAAAATATATGAGGCTAGTGTCGAAGGCAACAATAATAGACCTGGCACGATCAGGTACTACAAGTATTTAAGGATGGCCCAGTTAAAAGCAGCAACAACCGTAGAACTTGTATGAGAAGATGTATGAATGTGACCGAAGCAAAAGTGGTGTGCCAGGATAGAAGAGTGTGGCGTTCAATCCTCTCCGCCTACCCCTGCGGGGAAACGGCGCGACGGTTAGTCAGTTATGAAACTTCTCCATTAGCTTCAGTCGCGGCCCGAATGCGTCTTCGGTGGATGCTCGTTGCCGAAATATCAGTCGCATTCGCGCGGCCGTGTGGCATAGTTACCTTGACTTGACTTGATCTAATGGTAATCAGAGTACCGGGTGATTAATGGACTTGCTTTTTCATCATGGTGTATCAGTGAAGGGGTTTCTTCACTTCACTTTAGAAAAATAAAACATAAGGGGGGGTGTTGCTGCGAGAGTGGCGCAGGACCATCTTGGGTCTCCTGACGCGTCGTGGGGTGGTCTCGTCGTAGCGCGACAGAGTGTTGGTGGTGGGAACACTTGGCCATGTGTCTGATGTAGTCTTGTAGTGGCGGGATGCCTGGATGCATGTTGCATTTGGGTGATCATGATGCAGTTGGGTGATCCTGATCCAACGCGGCGCATTCAGTGCTAACCGACTGGCTTTTTTCTTTTGTTTTGTACTTCTACTTGTACACATTGTAAATGACTCTTGTGTGTATCTAATTCTTATATTTATGTATTTTTACTCCCTTTGTATTAACTCGTGGCGTCTGCTTGCTTGCTGCCGGCTTGCCGTTAGAAAAAACTTTGAATCGTTTTTTGACCCTTTTCCCGTGATCCAATCCAGCTGAAACTTGGCAAGTTGACTCGTGGCGACGATAAAGAAGATCTATCAAATTTTCGTTAAAAAAAATAAATAATTATAGTATAATTTCGGATTTTTAGAAATTTTATTGTTTTTTTTGAAATTGGAATCATTAGAAAAGTTTGATTAGCAACGGCGACCCGATAACGTCACGGAATATTTTCTAAATTTGAATTACTCCGTCGGTATACATAATAGGTACTTCACTACGAATGTCGAAAATCTAAATTGACTGACAAATGTTTTTAGAATTTAATCTTCAAAGCATGAAGTGTCTTATCAAAGCTCAAAACATCTGATATTTTAGAAATATATTAAACTATTCTAAGTTTAGTGTTATGTTATCTATATTATAATTACTCCAACCAATGTCGTACGTTTCTGCAGTTGGATGATGATTTCTATTTGTATACAATAATTTTGCCGCGTTGTTTATTGGGTCCTGTGGCGCAATGAATAACACGTCTGACTGCGGATCAGAAGATGCCAGGTTCGAATCCTAGCAGGATCGAATTTTTGTTTTACAGTCGAGAATATTTTTTTTGTTGAAATTTTAATTACATTTTTGTTTTGAACATTCAAATTTGTTTACGTAAAAATTAAACAAAGATTAATTTTTTATAATGTTGTATAAAAGTAATCAACACTGCGAGAAGAGAAGAGAGTAGGTACCTACCTATCGAACTATGGTTTACTCCGCTCTGACTTATTAATCGGTTAGAAATTATGAATAAATACTTTGTCTTAATTATATCTAAACTACCCGTAATTAAAAGTGGATATTTACCAGATACAATTGACCGCGAAGCGGCTGACGTAGGCATAGGTAAACAATTGTGTTTGCTGCACAGCAAACACAATTGGCCGCGAAGCTGCCACAATAGCCGCCCGCAGGGCCTAACAGGAAGCAATCGGCGAAGTCGATTGCTTTCCTGCTAGTATGTTTTAATTCGTCTTTAATTGTTGTTATATTTTACAAAAGGGAGTATAATAAAAACTTGGTTTTTATGGGTTACTTTTTGGTTATTTTTTTACTTATAAACACTGCATCTGACATGAATGTATCTACCATGAAATATGTATGTACTTATGTTTGTTTTAATAATAAAGATGATTCCTTCGGCGGGGACAGTGAATGGTTTGTTCCTGCGGCCCTGCCCCCCCGCTAAGGTTTATACGACCTGAGCGGGAGAGCAGGGACTCGCAATTTGGTTGAAAGAAATGTCAACCTGGCGATGATTGAGAAGGACCGATATGGAAGCTTTTGCTCTTAGAACGGTCCTGGGTAAGCGGTCACTAACCGAATGGCTCTGTTTTGTAAGATCTGTAGTTTGTTCAGTGTGTATGCGTGGCCCCTGCGGGGGCTGCGCATGTGGCATAGTTACCTCGCACACGCAGGCGACCTGCTCCTGGGTGAAGCCGAAGGAGGGCAGCGCCCCCGCGGCCCCCGCCCCGCCCACCCCGCCCGCGGACATGGCTCCGTACTCGCCCAGCGGCTGGTGCTGCAGCATCCCGTCACTCGTGCACCGCCACCCGTCACCTGTCACTCAGTCCCTCATGTCTTTCTTATTCAACACTTTTATTGCTTTTCACTTCGGGTTTCCTACGAGCGTGATGGTCAAAAACACTTTTATTAATCGTCGTCGAATCAAATGGTTGTGTTAAGATTTAGGGCTAAAATTCTCTAACCTAACCTAACTCTAAACTAACCTTGAAGTAATCGTAGTGCAATTTGCGTAATCTAGTTTAACTTTACACTGATTATATGAATTATGTTAAACCTGTAAGAAGGCGAATCCTTTTTTTTTATTTAAATGAATAAATTTTATTTTATTGTCAACTGACATTTCGATTTTTCTTACAATATACCTCTTCCACAAAGCAATGTGTATCATGTGTAGTATTCTAGCTATATAAAGTACAATTTTGGATTTTATTTAATCAACGAACCCATATTCTCATTGCTATACCGTCTGGCTGTCGGAGCATGATGTGCATGTAAGTCCGAGGAGCATTTTTTAGTAAGCGAAACGGCTTGTCAGCAATGCTACGTCATATTGGATCATATTCTCTCTTTTCGGTCGCCCAAAAGAGAGAATTTCGTACATTGACCCTACGCTATGTATCCTTGTCGCTCGCATACAATTATGTTGTTGTCACGTTCGCTCGCTGTGCCTGTGCGAGCAACATAATTGTATGCGAGTGACAAGGATGCGTAGCGTAGGGTCAATGTACGAAATCCTCTCTTTTCGGCGACGGGGCTTTATACATTATTAACTTAACAAGTTTATCATCCGAGGTATAACGTGATTAGATCGCGCTCTTTCAAAACGAGTCTGACAGTCAATCTAAATATAATTTCAAGTAAACATAAAAGTTCGTCGTATATGTCGTGAATATTACTAGAGCGAAAAGTTATGATAGAAAAAGACGATGATATAATAATTATGGTTTATTATGTACCGGCAAGTGTTTACGTTATTTAGACTTTCAATAAATAAAAATATAAATACTCGTTTAAATGTGATTTCGAAGACACTAAACGAATTTTAAAAAAAGGTTATTTGATTGGTTGAAATCGGGTTATTTGATTGGTGTAAATCACAAAAAAGTATGCTTTTTACTCCCTTTCTTTTAACTCGAAGCGTCTGCTTGCTTGCTTGTCTAACGAAAAAACTTTGGATCGATTTTTAATTCTTTTCCCGTGATCCAATCGAGATGAAACTTTGCAAGCAGACTCGTGGCGACGATAAAAATGATCTAAAAAATTTTCGTTTAAAAAAATTAATAATTACAGTATAATTTTGGATTTTTCGAATTTTTTTATTACTCCCGCCGACTCTCGTCGCCGACTCAAGCCCAACGCGTGGGGTAAGCGCCATACCTGTTTCACTTAGTAAATGAGAAAGGGAGTATAATAAAAACTTGCTTTTTATGGGTTAGTTTTTTACTCCTTTTCATTTAACTCGTAGCGTCTGCAGTTTGTTGTGTGCCGGAAAAACTTTGGATCGATTTTTAACCCTTTTCCCGTGATCCAATCGAGCTGAATGTTTGCAGGCAGACTCGTGGCGACGTAACGTGGCGTGTAACAAATTTTCGTTTAAAAAAAATTTAATAATTATAGTATAATTTTGGATTTTTCGAAATTTTAATGGTTTTTTTTTTAATTGGAATCAATACAAATGAGTAATGAGCCCGACGCGTGCAGTAGGCACGAAACCAGATTCAATGAGAAAGGGAGTATAATAAAAACTTGGTTTTTATGGGTTACTTTTTTTCTTAACTTAACCATTACCAACGATTAAACAAACGGCACTGAGCTGTTCAACTCAATATTTTAGTCGATGCCTTTGAATGATTATCCTGCATACTTCACATGTGAACATTTCCTAACATTTATTGCTTTCTACTATCATTTACTAAGGCATTTTTTTACTTGTTTCAATCCAGTGTTCTGTGTTGTTTCGTCGTATGTTTTATGCTAACATTAATTTATTTGTCATATTTTCTGAGAATATTTGCAAACATTATGGAAACTATTGTGACTTGTTTAATTAAATTAAAAAACGCAGTATTGTACATTTGGTATTCCCGATAATTTTCTGACGTATATTGTATTATCAATTAAGGTTTAGGTATAACGTTTGAAACATGGAATCCGAACCTTTCTACCACAGAGTAAAAAATTGTACATAGGTGAAGTAAACCCCTTCTAGAGGCGAGGGGATTGGGTCACAGCGGAGGTATGTCCCTCCTCGGGTAGGTATATTTTATTTGAGGCACACTTATACCGCAGTTAAAGTATTTATCATAATTAAATCCATTGTTTTTATTTAATTTATCCGAATTAAAAAATGCAAATAATTCTCTCCGCGGACCAGCGAAATTCTCTCGCGGACCATCACTTTGGCGACCGCTGGTTATAATGACCATATTTTTGGATTATCTCGATGTCCCACCCCTGACAATAGGCCATCCTAATTCATATAGCTATTTATTTCTTCTCAATTATAATACTTTTCTATACATTAAGTACCTACCTATACATGTAATTTGTTTTTTTTTTATGCATACCTATTTATTTTAGTTTTCTATTTCTTCCTTATATAATACTACCTATCGCACCCCGTGTGTAAGACTAGATTACCTTTCCAAAGAAAAACGTTTTTGAGTTAAGAATGTCATGTTTTTATACACATCGTTATTCCTAGTATAGGTAGGTACCTAGGTAGGTTAGCCGCCGAGAGCTGTTGTATGACTCATCGAAGAAAATATATTTCCTTCTCATTTGCACTACCATCGACCCCATAGACAAAAAGATAAAAACATAATGAAACGATCATACCAAACATAACCCCGGTTACACATACATACCTAAGTACCTACCTAACAAAGGATCATCTTTATTTGACTTTCCATTATTATTTATTATATTACAGTGAAGTGTATATTTGCATTTTATGCATTTTTGTTTAAATTTATTAAAATTTGATTGTGTTGTTATAAGAAATATTTAAAAAATAAAGATATTT
Source organism: Agrypnia vestita (assembly GCA_016648135.1). NCBI lineage: Eukaryota > Metazoa > Arthropoda > Insecta > Trichoptera > Phryganeidae > Agrypnia > Agrypnia vestita. Next base: position 4,256 of record JADDOH010015674.1, on the reverse strand, counting down.
TATCATATTGATGTGCCTACCACTCCACACAAGGTTTTAAGTAAGTATTTAAGATCAATAAATGTAAATGTATCATCTATAATTGCTATAAATAATAATAATAATAATAATACTTTTAGTATAATAAAAGAAAAAAATATAGAAAAATAGTATAGTAATAGAAAGATGAAATAAATCCTAGGTACTGTTTGTATTACAAGAACAAAAAAATTTAAACACCATTATCTCAGAATGCATATACCTACCTATTGAAAAGGTGCAATTTGATAATTCAAAAGCTAAGTAGAATTCATTATCTAATTAGAGGTGGTTTGTTCATGTTGAACGAATGAATGAGGAAAGAGTGGTAGAACGATGTATGACGCAAGTGTTTATGTCATCAGAATTACAAGACGACGCGGAAAACTTGGCATGAACCAGATATTAGACGATGATCCTGTAAGACATCTCGACAGTCGACGAGCTACCATGCGAAGATGATGAATGTGGATAAAGCGGGAATTTTCAGGAATTCAGGACAGAAGATTGTGCGATATGCGATTGTTCTTTTGCTCTTATTTAAACTCACTTTCACGGGTGTTTCGAGTAATGCAATTAAAATCTAAAAGTAGGCACTCTTATGTAATAGACGGAATTGGACAAGTCTAGAATGAGTAGATGTAAATACAAAATAACGAAAGGATGTAACGAGATTACTAATCCAGCTGGACGGAGACTACGTTCAAACTTTCAGTTGAAGTATTTGCTTATTTTCTGGCAAAATTCCAACTTCCGAGCGGTCCACTTTGTCTAAAGACGGGGCACTCTAAATACAATTCAGAATGGGGCCGAAAAACTACTTTTTCAACGTTTCAGCCTGCACATCCCTCAGGAAGGGTTCGGCTGTATTCAGGACACAGTGGAAAAATTTGATTGTTTTTGTAAAAAAAACCGACTTGGTTTAAACTTCGATGCAGAGTTCACATCTGGGATGCGAAAACAGACCGAAGTAGGTATAATAGACGGATCATAATTAACCGCAGTTCCTCCATCACAATTGCCCTCATTAAGATGTAAAATATTAGACTATACTATGTATCTTATTAAAAAGAATGTTAATACAATGTTCACATATTTGTCGAGCGGCCAGATCGAGTGTTTATGAAATGCGGCAGCCGCTCTGACACATGCGAGATCTCATCCTAACACAACACAGGCGGGCGAGTTTTAAAATAAATCACACACATTAATGGCCGTCGCCAGGCGACGTTATTATTGTAAACCGACCGATCGTTCCCACTGCACTGCACTTCCTTAAAACCGACGCGGGATTCGGTAACCACTGCGATGAATATTTGACTGAATTTGAAAAATCCGACGAAAAAAGCGAATTCGGAGCGCGAGGGACCGACAACCACTCTGCGCAGGCGCTCGGCGCGGACTGGAGCTCGTCGGGCCGGGGGGGCGGGGCGACGGGGAGAGTCTAGAACTGATGGCAAGTTCGAGTACTGGGTAGGTGTGTACTACGTAGATTAGAAATTACAATAAGCCGCGGCTACGAGGTGTCCGAGCCGTACGGATGGAGAGGCGGTCAGAATGTTAGTCAGAATCACAGAACAAAAAACTTTATTATTCTGGTCAGAATGTTAGCGAAGTAACGTAAACAGAGAACAAAACAAAATAAGACATGTTTGTTCAATCTAACTGCAAAAATCACACTTCTAGTAATCGAGTAAAAATACTTATTATAGTGCTTGTTCGGTTATAGAATTCTAGTGATCTGGTTGGCCATTATTATCTTGCTAGAATGCGACCACTATAAATGGCGTGCGAGGGAGAGCGTCCCTGTCGCGTAACAGAAGTTGTCAGGGTGTAAATTTATTACACAATACATAATTTATTACATAATACATATAATGGAGATGGGATTAAAATTGGTGTGATAATATTTTTTAAAAAAGCGACGAGATATGTATGAAAAAATAATTCATTAGCTTTATTAAGGCTAGATTTGTTATTTTTTCCAATTTTTTAGCTTGAGGAATTCGCAGAGAAGGAGTCAGGTGCTGCTAGGTAGTTTTAGCCAGACTTCTCCAACCATTTTAACTTTACCCAAGAAGGAGGACATTTTTTGTTATATTTTCAAGCAAGTCGCCTCGCTTCTTTAGTAATGAGACCATAGTTAGCTGTTGAACACGTGACGAGACACAGATTATTCTCTTCTTCCATAAAAATACACAAGTAGTACCTACATACCCCATTGTAACATGAAGCAAAACAAAGTACCTAGTATAATAAAGGTTGTATGTTTTTTTTGGAAGGGTTTTTTTCCTTAAATTTACCTCATCTCCCGTTAGTTTATAGGTACCTCTGTTAGGTACCTACTTATGCCTTTATATTTTTCAGGCATTTTGAAATTAGGAATTTAATGGTTTACTTTTTATTTAATACATATTGCAACCTAGAAGAGTTGAAACAAGGTGTATCAACTTATCTCGGTTAAGAAAAATCTTAACGTAAAAAAAATCTTAAAATATAACGGGACAATATTAAGTGTTGGTTGGTGTTATTTTGCACTGAAAATTATGTTTTTAAGGCGTACCTTAACCCTTAAATCGTCTAAGAATTAACTCTGAATTCGGGCCCAGAGAGACAGAAGACACGGGGCAGGAAGAGACGGCGATACCGGAGAGACCACTTGGATAGGATGGATAAACATGAATTTCCCGTGTGGTCGCCCACAATATACCCGTGGGACATCGCATGCCAGGAAGACCACCAAAAAGATGAACTGGTGATCCACTTACCAAGAAGATGGCTCCCGCTCAATAACAGCAATGATCTTAAACAAGAAGAAGAAGACTTACAAAAAATATGCTCAGAAAGAGATGAATAAAGAAATAAAATCGGTTGAAAAAATGAAGAGAGTAATACGTACAGGATGTTTTTTTGAGATATAGAACATTAAAATAAAATAAAACATAAACATCGTGGTAATTATTAGAAAAATAATTTTATGCAATTAGGTTTGAATATAGGGTATTTTTTATAGGTTCCTTTCTGAGTTAGCAACATTTTTCCAGCGAGAGCCAATTTAACAGCTGATTTGTGCTCAGTTTGATTTTGAACAACGCTTGCAATTGGGCAAATTTATTTCGAAAATAGCGATATCATAATCATAAAATGAACTTTCTAATAAACCATGGCCATTACAATTTTTTTTATGTGTTTTTTATTTATTTTAAAATTCAATACCCCAAAAAAAAACACCCTATACAAGCTGCCTCGGTGACAGCTATATTTTTTCTATAGTTACGTATTTTTTATGTACCTTTCTAAGCGATTTATCTTAAATTTGCACATTTTGTAAATATGGACCTACACACTTATTTTTTAAATAAAGTTCCTACCTTAAAATAATAGGTATAAAGTCTCGACACTCTCAGATAATGAAGTAAGAAACGGTTGGAAGTTGTTGAATTTGTGGTGCAGGAACCCGTCTGAAACATCAAAGACGAGGGATCCTCAAAATGACGAAATAAATGATAATATCAACCCACATACGACCCCTCTTATAACTTTTAATGACGATTAGGTCGTTATAATTGTTATATATCCTTTATACATTAAAAAAACGTTATTTGTCATAAGGTCGTAAATCAGAAAAAAATAATAGACATGCCTAAGGGGTGTGCAATAAATATGTGGAAAAAATACGGTAATTATTGTAATTAAAATCGGTTAAAAATAGTAAAACCAAGCCAATATGACCTATTCCGAAAAAAGTATTATTGTTATTTGGTGATTGTTACTCCAACACTCAAAAATAGAGAAAAGTCAAGACATTTTTCAAATATCAATATTATTTAAAGTATTGTGGACTAGCTCTGTTATACATATCTACAGGTTATAAAAGGGCTAGTCCACAATACTATACAGATAGATTCATGACTTGATTATGAGTCGAAAATGTTCAATCAACCATGACCTGTTTTTTTTTTCCGGTAGGGTAATTTTTACTACTTTCACAGTAATACAGACAGATAAACGGAAAATTTGTGAAAAAATAAATTGCAAATGAAATATGTCGACATTAACATAATTTTTTTTAACCATGTTATAGTAAATAGTGATGTACAAACATATAACACCAGACATAGAAATAGAATAAGATTACCATATAAGAAAAAAGTATATACACAGAATTGTCTAATGTACAAAGGTATTTAAAAACAAATGCTATAATTATTGTAAAAATAGAATAGAATTGCAGAGAA
>JADDOH010015672.1:0-29962 GCA_016648135.1 Agrypnia vestita | reverse complement strand
AATTGACATCATGTTTTATTTATGACTGGAATAGATCACATATAAGCTTACCTTTTTTAATTTGTGCCACAATTCAGCAGCACTATTGCAACGCGCATTCCATCAGACACAGAGAGGGTGCAGTACCACACTCTAGCGTCAAAATTATTACAAAATGTTTGTCACGTTTAGTCTGTGGGGCGATTTTAACGCGTCGTCTGGATGTTAAACATGCTTTAAAATGAGGCACAGAATTCTACAAACTGCCATTTAAGACATTAAATTAAACAGTGATAAATAGCTGCACGAGAATTAATCGAGTTTCAAGCATTTATAGAATCTGTAAATCTTGTGCCATAGCAAAACCGTGCTGAAGAATTTCAAGAAAATCATGGAGAATAAGATTTATCAAATTCACGAGAGGTTTGTGATATTGTTTCGAATTCAGTAGGTATTTAAATGGGTTAGCGCTGGTTGTACCAACATGGTTTATAGTAATAATTCATTTAAGGGGGGGTCATGCCTAGGGAATGTAATTGCCCTTTCGGGATCCCTCGAGATTAGAATTTCCAATCCCGCGGGATCCCGAATACTCTTGTGGTTTTTTTTTTGTTTATAGAGCCGAATAGCAATTAATGACCATGGCTTGCATTTTTATATCAGCAATTTTAATGAAATTTTCATTATTAATCATTGCATTCAAGTTTTTGTAGGCGTTTTTCCAAGCATCAATCAGTCAATGTAGTAGAGTTAGTAGTAGTTTTTATTACTGTCAGGTTGATAAAATACAGCAAATATTATTCAAAGCTATTTTCATTATTTGAATATGACATTAACATAAGTTTTAATTAAGTACTCACTGAAAGCTCTATGTTTTTCACAAAATTAATGACTTTTTCTTGAGTATTACGATTTTTGGCGAACTTCGCAATCGCATCGCATTTTTTTTGTTACCTTAAATTTCGAATTAATGAGGTTCGGCATTGTAAATGTTTTTTTGGTCCCTTGAATCTCGAATTAACGAAATTCTGCTGCATATGGCCATGTTGCTTTTATAAAGTACATGGTTTTCAGAGTAGAATTACAGAGCAACACAGCCACAGCTTCATGACAATGTACGTCTCACGTCGTTTCAAACCATAGAGAGCGTTATCTAACAATGACTGTTGTCTATGAGTGTTGCAGCGCTGGTTAGAAACCATGATGCCAACTAATTATTTTGCAAATCTAAAATAATATATGGTAAACCCGCAAATTTACACTTTAGGTGGGACTGACGAAAATCTCTTAAATCGAATCTGCGTATATTGGAGTACATCTATTTAAACAGGGTGTCTCATAGCTAGTAACAAAAACTTTACAGATGGATTCCTACCTTGATAACGAGTCGAAAATTTTCAAGCAACCAATAGTTGTGGAGATAAGCAATATCAAAGTTTTAATTTCTGTAAATTCGCAAATTTTTTAACTCCTGTAACTTTGTTAATAATCAAAAACCGTTATCAGTTTTGTCACCATATACTAGTTTATTCCTTCATCTTCCCAGAATACTTGACGCTTTCAACGTTACCTAAACAGAGCACTCAACATTCAAAGCCAAGACACTCGATCAAGCCGCACCAGGATTCTGGATCGTAATCGTGACTTATTCAGTTACTTGTGATTATTTTCAGGTTATCCGATCCTGAGACGACATGTCTGTGAGCGAGAAGGTTTCGTTATCGGACGCGCTGAGCAACGTCGACGTGTTGGACGAACTGACTCTGCCAGGTATGTCGACGTTGTATTAAAATTTTATCGTTAATTTGCAATTTTAGATCCTAGTTCTATATAATTAACACTCCAAACTTGCTAGAGAATTATGCCCACATAATATTAGAGACATTCACATAATATTAGAGACATTCATATAATATTAAAGACATTCACGTAATATTTATTTATTTATTTATTTATTTATTTATTTATTTATTTATTTATTTATTCATACGCCAATCGGCTATATACATTGATTTTACAAAAATAATAGACTTAAATGAATGGATTAGAAAAATTGCACATGTATAAAAAACAATACTAGCATAGTAACAACATGGTATAATCATATAGGGTTGAGGGTAATTTTAATACTGTGATAACAATCTTTTTGCCGCTGATGAGAATGAGACGTATGATTCATCGAAGAAGTTGATATCAACACAGTGGCTATTCACCAGATTGGCAATCCTATTTCTTGGGCCATTGTACACGTAACTTTTTGTGGATTTAGTGGTTTCTAACAATCTACGCACTCTTAGATCCGGCCTAGCAGTGATAATGCCAAATTGTTCCAGGATCTCGGGCGAGTCTATCTGTCCGTTGACAGATTTGTAGAAGAAGGTCAGATCAGACAATTGTCTTCGAGTGATTAGTTTGCTGATTCTAAATCTGTTATATACGGTCTCAATATCTCCTGGTGATCGTGTACGATAGGCGATGCATTTACATAGTTTGCGTTGTATTCTTTCGAGCTGATTGATTAGTTTATTGGTATATGGCGACCAAATGACAGAACAGTATTCTAAAATCGGTCTCACAAGACTGTCGAATAGTCGTACCAGCGTGTAGACATTGCTGAAGTCCTTCCCAGCTCTAATGATGTAACCAAGAGTCTTGAAAGCTTGTGACGCAACTTTCTCCACGTGGCTTGAGAAATTCAGTTTATGGTCCACAATAACGCCAAGGTCCTTTGCCGAGGTGACTATCGGGAGATGATGTCCATCAATGAGATAATTAGCCTGATATTGATTTCGTGATCTAGAGAATGACATTACTGAGCATTTACCGATATTTAACATTAGTTTGTTTTTAGTACACCACCTGTGGAGTTCATTGAGATCGTGCTGAAGAATTTCTAAGTCTTGGTCATTCGTGATTCTTCTGAAAATTTTCATGTCATCTGCATATAGTAGGTAATCGGATAGTAAATTGTCTGCGATGTCATTGATGAAAATATTAAAGAGAATCGGACCAAGATGTGACCCTTGAGGGACACCAGAGCATACTTCATACTCTTCAGAGATAAATCCATTAACTCTGACTTGTAGGAATCTGCCAGTTAGATACGAATGGAACCACTCTAATGCTGTGCCTCTCACACCATACAGACCGAGCTTGTCAATCAGGATTCCGTGGTCTACCATGTCGAAAGCCTTACTGAAATCTGTGTAGATAGCATGTACATCCACCCCCTGGTTCAGAGCATTGAGTATGTAGTTAATGTATAGATACAGATTCGTTGTTGTAGATCTGCCACCGAAGAAGCCATGCTGCTTTGTAGTAATTATATTTTTGAATGCAAATGTAAGTTGAGGAAGAATTAGTTTCTCGAAAAGCTTTGACATGGCAACTTGTATACATATCGGGCGGTAGTTAGTTACCTCAGACCTAGTACCAGATTTGTGAATTGGGCTTATGAACGAGAGTTTCCATGCCGAGGGAAAGACTCCAAGCTGTAGTGATTTGCTGAATATATGCGTTATGGGCTCGCAGAGACCGGCTGCACAATTCCTTAGAAAGAGATTTGGTACACCGTCGGGCCCAGATCCTTTGCTGACCTTCAGGCTCGTTAGCTGTTTATAGACGTTATCAAAGGTGACGCTAAATTCCGATAAGTTAGCATCTTTGACGCTTCGAGTACTAGTATTATGGTCCGCTGGGGCAGCGTTGTTAATAGTATAGATACTCCTGAAGTATGATGCAAAGAGGTTACTTATTTCACCACCATTAACAGCTGTTTTCTCATTCCAAGACATTTCAAATGGAATGTCAAGGTTATTACGACGCTTGTTTTTCACAAATTTCCAGAACTGGCTAGCATCGGTCTCCATCATGGACTCCATCCTGGTAACATAGTTCCTGTAGCAGCTGGCACTGAGTTTTTTGCACTCCAATCTCAGCTTCTTGAATCGGATATATGCTGGTTTTGTGTGTGTTCTCTTGTAGTGCGCGTGTGCCTCTTTTTTTTGCCTAACTTTATTTATGAGTTCTTTTGAGAACCAACACGGGTAGTCGCTGGTTTTCTTTGAGAAGACTGGAACATGGTACTCAATGCATTCATTGATTTTCTCATAAAACCACTTAACTTTATCATCAACGGTGTCAATCATGTATAACTCAATCCAGTTGGTCCTAAGGAAGAATCTGTTGATTGCTACATAGTCAGCACGTCCAAATGCGTAGGTTGGTGGGCTATGTGGTTTTAAGTTGGCCTTGCTACTAACGTAAACGTGCAAGGCAGGGTAGGGTAGGGTAATATTAGAGACAATCATATAATATTAGAGACATTCACATAATATTAGAGACAAACCGTCAACAGGTCATTAATGACCCTAATAGATAATCCTATAGTGACATTAAAGTACAAGTTTCAGTATTTTGTGAATTTATGGTGTAAAATGTCTTCTCTCGGTACTTGTAGATGAGCAGCCGTGCATTGAGGCCCAGCCAATCTCCATCCTGTACCAGGCCAACTTCGACACCAACTTCGAAGACAGAAATGGTTTCGTCACCGGCATCGCCAAGTACATCGAGGAGGCAACGGTCCACGCCAACCTGGTAGGATGTTTTGACGACGTTTTACTGGAAGAATTTACATATTCTTCTAACAATCAATGTCTCAGGATATTTTAGTGTTAAGAGAATCACAAGAAAAGTGAAAAATGTTATAAAGCAAAACCTGGACCCAAAAAAATGGGTGATTTTTAAGCAAGATTGTGAAGGAGATGAATTTTTTTATTTGCACTTATTAAGGTAGGTACATATTAAAGTAGTATTTTTTTGGAAAATTTTTGAAAAAAAAAAACAAAATGGCCGCATGTCCGTTCTCGCGGAGCTCCTCCGCTGTGACTTAGATGCAACTTTCCCCGATTCAAGTTTGTCCAACACAGAAAAGAAGGTCATGTACTTTTTGGAAAAAACAGGCGGTGGTAGCAATGTCACTAGTGTTCGAGGTTTGCGCCCTACTTCCAGCTGTGTAATTTAGTTTTTTTAGCTGTGAATTTGGACGAAATTACAAATATTACAGCATGTTACGGATGGACAGACAGACAACAAAATTATTATGTTTGATATCATAATATCGGATTAAAAATATGTATTTTATTTCATTTTCAAGTTGTATACCTCTAAAAACAACCCTAAATAAGTAATAAAGGTAAAGAAAAAGACAGAATGTCGCCCCTCTCTTGTCATCGGTCATCGGCGCTAGCGTAGTAAGTTGTCTCTGAGCAAATATGAGTGAACGTAACTGCGAGTAAAGTTTGAAAGATGGTTTCGGTAAAAACGGAAAAAATCCCAACAAAAGTCATCATCACCCACCGCCCACCGTGTAAGCGGGTTGACGACCCGTGGTTTATATCAAGTTTAATGCACTTTACAGAACCAGCTGCTGGACGAGGGCAACAGTATGGCGGTGATGCTGTACACGTGGCGCTGCTGCTCGCGGGCCATCCCGCAGCCGCGCAGCAACGAGCAGCCCAACCGCGTGGAGATATACGAGCGCACCGTGGAGGTGCTCGCGCCCGAGGTCCGCAAGCTGCTGGCCTTCATGTACTTCCAGGTGCGTCCACGGTCACTTCCATTCCGCTGCCGTGGTTTCAGGACACGGCATGCTTGATGAATTTTTTTTATTATTATTTCAATGTTTATTTCATTCCATATTATATGGCCTAATACATTAAAACCCGTATATTTCGAAATTTGCAAATTCGAAATTTTGAAAACATAAGTCCCAAAATGTTAATTTCATTGTTGATTTAACCCCCATATTCGAAAATCCTGGTATGTAGTTTATTATTCGAAATAATTTTTAGATTCTTGCGCTATAAATCAATAAATTTTATGTCGCATTTGAATTTTTTTTGTAACACTGATAATGCTCATGGCTTTTTGATTGCGCGCACTCGTGCGAGGTGTCCTTTACGTATTTCACAGTAGAGAATATCAGCATCAACGTTAAGGTCAACACATTGTATGTACGATACATTTTTGTGATCCGAGAAAAATAACCAACATAATCAGAATGCTGACTTATTCTAAAGAACTCTGGGCTTCTTATACGGGGTTCAACATCCAAATTTATTTCAGATAAAGAAAGCGAATCAATAGCTCCACTGAAAATCTCGCATAGCACAACAGGATCTGATATTTTCCATCCGGAATTAAGTTTGCGCATTTGTAAAAAGGCACAAGGATCCCCTAGACATCCCTATGAATCAACATTGATAAAACAAATGGTACAAATGTGTTTGGTACAATACCCGCAGAGAAAGGCCATCGAGCGCTTCTCCGCGGAGGTCCGCCGCCTGTGCCATGCCGAGAAGCGGCGCGACTTTGTTTCCGAGGCGTACCTCTTGACGCTGGGCCGCTTCGTCAACATGTTTGCAGTCCTGGACGAGCTCAAGAACATGAAGTCCTCGGTCAAGAACGACTATTCCACCTACAGAAGGTATTCCTCCCACTTCATTATTATTAGTATTTTGAGTTTGTTCAAATTTTTCACAAAATGACATTGTTAATCAAGATATATTATAGATGTCTCACAGAGAGGAAATTATATTTTTTTTATGGGAAGGTGGTATGCAAGTCTTTGGCTGTTCATAGAGCTTACGACATATCGTATGGCTGGCTTAAGTGATCATTTTACACAATGTGACGTTCACCATCCACCAATGATAGAATACCATGTCTATCGAAGCTTTTTCACTCCCCTTAAATAACCATTTACGATAGGTCGTTAGCCCTATGAAGACCTAAAGACTTCCGTACTATTGCTAATAAAAAAATATAATTTCGTCTCTGTGAGACATCTATGGATACTTCTTAATATTTTTTTATTTTTGGAAAAAGATTCGTGCATTTCATTTTTCAGTGGCTTTATATTCGCATTTGGTGTAGAAATTAAGTGTTGATAATTTTTTTTACAATTAATTCATCCTCTCTAATTCATTTATATGTCGCAATGGGGAAATTTCAAATATCATGATATATTTGTTTTATTTTTTAAAAAAAAAATTTAAATAGAGATGCAAACACGGAATATATATCATGATATTTATGCCTTGATTTTTATCTTTGATATGTATCCAAAAAAACTGTCAGCGGTCGTCAATAGATGGTGCTAGTTGTATTTTAAAAAATGCTACAGATTGTTTTTTTATATTTGCGGTCGTTACTAGATGGCGCTGGAGGTATTTTAAAAATGCTACAAGTTATTTTTTTTATATCTGCGGTCGTTACTAGACGGTGCTAGTTGTATTTTAAAAAGTGCTACAGGATTTATTTTTGATATCTGCGGTTGTTACTAAATGGCGCTAATTGTATTTTTAAAAGTGTTTTGGTTGTTTTTTTTAGTTAATTTTATTTCATATAATCAATTTTTTATTTCACACAAAGAAACAAATACTCATAACACTACATTAGAAAGAGCAACTTTTATAACTTATATATAATAATTGCATATATTAGCTTTTTTCAGTATGCAATTCATTTATTTAATAAATAAAATTCATGTACGATTGTATCAATCGATATGTGCTAAAATGGAGAAAAAAAGTTTGGATATATATCCAATTTTTAATATATATCGGATATATATCAAAAAATTTGATTTTTTGATTTTTAATATAAAAATGGGATTTTTTCGAACCCTGTTACAATTACCGATGAAAATATGAATGAACTGAGCGATCATGTCGATGTATTTAATGATAGCATTGAAAGCATCAAGCAGCGGATCGCCTCCATATCGGTACTCACTCCAAGATATACTTGCATTGTAAATGGAACAATCTGTAATGCAAAAAAAAGTATATGAAATAGATTCATAAATATGAATTATATTCTGCGAATCAGTATGGATAATGTGGGGTAATAATGCTTGGGTTTGGGCAGCTCATTATAATATCTTTTTGTGCCAAAAACGTCCAAGCTCTAAGTGATATATTTTTTGTAAATTCAATAATCACACACGTGACGGCCAACACCATTAAATTAACTCAAAAAATGTCCAAAATTTATTGTATTGCGTTCTTGAAAAATTTGGACATACTCAAAAATAAAAAATTACCTTTTGGTTTAGTTTTTCATCCATATATATATTTTTTTTGTTTTTGTTAATGTCTAAACTATTTTAATTTTTAGTACACATTGTATCCTGACGAAGGGATCATTGGCCCCGAAACATGTTGATAATTGAATAAATAATGATTTTATTTACCTATTTTATGTTATGACCCTAAAATGTTCAGCAACCATGACCTAATAGGAGATATGCAATATCAAAGTATGCATATATCCATACAATTCGAATAAAATCTTAAAAACCTTGCAAAAATTGAAAAAAGTTTTTTTCCACCAGGTTTTTATCATTTTATTTAAGTTTTTTTAAGCAAATGAATTTTTCGATATAAGTTACTATAATGATAGTTAAACTTTTTTGCGAAAAATAAGTCGGAAATTTCGAAAAAAAAATGCAAAATTTGATATTGCATATCTCCATATAGACGTACCACTATAACTTGGCGTGCGAGGGAGGGCGTTCCTATTGCGTAACAGAAGTTGTCAGGGTGTAAATTTATTACACAATACATAATGTACAGAATGTCCGGTGACCGGTGTCGTATTAAATACAGTAATTTGATCAGGGAGCACAAAAAGAAACCATGCAGTAATGGCGGCCGTTCTATCAGTCAGACGGTAATATCGGTCCATTATTCGCTTTTTCAGCTTCGCAAAACTTTAATACTTCATTGGCAATTGTTCTTGCGCCATCCCGGACTGTTTAGGATGCTTTGGACATAATAATTGAGTGTATATTGGTAATCAAGATGACACAGCTCGCTCTTAAAGACGAGAATGAACTGAATGACAGGGCGAGGGGTTACCGCCGGGTGCCGGCGGGGTGGGTTTTAATTCAAAATTCGCCGAACGCCAAGTTACGTTGGGCAAGCAATAACTGTTGACATTAAGTCAAGGTTGCTTGAACATTTTAGACTCATAACATTGGCACTAACTACCAGTCAAGCTTCTGCTGCTAGCTCTGATACACCCTGTATAATGGATAAAAATATATATCTTCTAATGGTAATATTACATTCAGTATTATTTGTGTGAAGGGCCGCCCAGTTCCTGAAGGTGATGTCCGACAGCCAGACGCTGCAGGAGTCGCAGAACCTGTCCATGTTCCTGGCCACGCAGAACAAGATCAGGGACACGGTCAAGGACGTCCTGGAGAAGATTCCCGGTAAGCGACCTGCCCGTCTCTATAGGAAGTATTACAGTCAACAGATTTTACATTTTATGGTTCGCTGGATTATCTCACTTTGCATAATTTAAATAACATAATTTCGCTGTATATATAATTAAGCCCATGTGCCGTTTTAGTACATTCTGAGATAAACGAATGAAACTTTTAAAAAATAATTCCACAGAGTAGATTTATAAAAAATATTTTAAATAATTACTAGGCAGACTTGCCAGATGAACGGCAATGTTTTTTTTAGTATATCTCCATTATTTTTATGAAAAATGGACAAATTGATTCGTTCATCTCAGAATGTACTAAACGGCACATTGGCTTTATTATATATACAGCGACGATAATCTTTTTTAAACAAGTACCTACTTTTATTATTTTTAACCATTTGGATAGAGTGCCACCAGTATAAATTGGCATGCCATGGAGGGCGTCCCTGTCGCGAAACAGAAGTTGCCAGGGTGTAAATTTATTACCCAATACATAATATTCAGAGTATCCGGTACATTGACAAATATATTTTATGATATTATAATAGAAATTTGGTCGGGCAACACTAAAGAAACAAACCAGTAATGGCGGCCGCTCTATCGAGAGTCCTGTCAAACGGTAATATCGGTCAATTATTTGCTTTTTCAGCTTTGCAAAACTTTAAAACTACATTAGCAATTGTTCTTGCACCACCTGCAAGACTGTTTTGGGCATAATTCATAATTCACATTGGAAATCAAGATGTCACAGCTCACGCGCAAATATGAGATTGAACTGAATGACAGGGCGAGGGGTTACCGCCGGGTGAGAGCGGGTTATAGTTCTAAAGTCGCCGCACGCCAATTTACGTTGGGCAAGCTCTAACAAACAGATGATAATTAATAATACATAAAACTAAAAAACAAAAAAAAAGCAGAAAAGTATGTTTAATCAAGATATATTATGGATGTCTCATAGAAACAAAGTTATATTTTTCATGGGACAGTAGATATGGACGTCATTGGGTGTTCGTAGGGCTTACGACCTATCGTACGGCTGGCTTAAGTGATACTTTACATAATGTAACGTTCACCATTTCCATCCATGATAGAATACCACGTCTATCAAATTTTTGGAAGTTGTATATGTTTAAGTTTTACAACCCGTTCCATATGTATGTTGTAATAATCATTAGCGCGACCGTCATCCAAAGCTTTTTCATTCCCCTTAATTAACCACAGATGTCACTAATGAGATATCTATTTTTATGATTGGAATTTTTTAGCGTTGTACTAGAATACGCCTGAAAAGCCTGAAAAGTTTTTTTACTTTAGAATATTTTGAGTTTGTCCAAATTTTTCAGAACACAGTACTGGATTTTGTCCCAGGGACATCATTAATCAACAACTTGATTAAAATGTTTCTTTATTTTAAATATTTGATTGTTCCATCTTATGTAAAAATAGAATTAGAATGCGTATGGTTTGGCATTATGTGTATGCCATTCTCTTATATGGGGACACTTAACCAAGAACTAATTGAGATGTGGATCTATAGACGCATATTGAAAGTTTCCTGGGTGGATAGAGTGACCAATGATGAAGTCCTCCGGCGTATGGAAAAAGGCCAACAAGTGCTGCGGACTATCGAGACAAGAAAGCTGGAGTATCTCGTACATATTATTAGAGGACCAAAATATAGTCTGAATCAACTCATCATCCATAAGTGTCAAAAGCGTAGGAAGACGCCGCATCTCATGGCTGCGTAACTTGAGGGACTGGTATAAGTGTAACTCGACTGAGTTGTTACGTGC
Organism: Agrypnia vestita; assembly: GCA_016648135.1. Taxonomy (NCBI): domain Eukaryota; kingdom Metazoa; phylum Arthropoda; class Insecta; order Trichoptera; family Phryganeidae; genus Agrypnia; species Agrypnia vestita. The sequence goes on along the minus strand of JADDOH010015672.1, from coordinate 18,905 downwards.
GGCGGTAAATAAAATCGCAATCGCCAGAATGATAAAAGATGGCACCGTAACAAGAAGAAGATTAAAAATAACAAAAAAATAAATTTATAAATTAAATAGTTTACAATAAAACGAAATAACTATGTAAATATATACTTAATAATTACCGTCAAATTATAGTAATATGGTGAAAATAAATATGCCGAAATAAGTTGAAAGAGTGGAAATTAAAAGTATGTAAAAGTAACAATTATTTTAAACTTGGCAAATAAAGAAAAAAATTAAAACTTGTTAAAAATACAAAATGTAAATCATGGTATTGGGGCATTCCATCGTCACAGGTGGGACAGAAAAAAGACATCCATTTAGTTAATAAATGTAAATAAATCCTATAATAAAAATATATATTTATTACATGTAAAAACTTGGTAAAATAAATATAAATATTTTTTTTGCATTTTAAAAGTATAAATACATTAGAACTTGATAGAAATACAAATTCAATACATATTAAAACATGCTAAAATAAATAGACATTGGACAAATAAAAATAAATTATGACATATCAAAACAAAAAATATGTTTATATTAACATTTGCTTAAAAAAATTAAGACTGTAATAAATCAACTCATTAACCACCATCCCAGCAGGGGCAGACAGAGAGGATGGAACACCACATTCTTCTATCAGGGCACATCACTTTTGCTTCGGCAATATTCATATAAAACTTGTTACGTGCGCTTTACGGTTAAAGCTTTTATCAAAGTCATATTCTAATATTTGTTGTATCTGATTGTGCCACGATTTTACCGGGACACCCTCTTTTCCTGCCTTCTCTTACACGCCTAAAATAAATTAGAACATGGTCAAAATATTATATAGTATGTTAAAAAACATGGTTGTAAATCAAAAATTAAAATAAAAACAAATTATCCTTTAGGCAGCTAAGCTAGTATGATAAAAGTTTGTTCCCATGGGCAGCCCTATTTTATTCTTGTGAAAGATATATAAATAATCTCAAATATCTTAATAAATATGTCATACTTCACTCCATGTTTAGACTGACACACAAGGTTCAACATTAAGGAATTCATAACAACAGAATTCAAGTGGTTTTGCTTTGTTTATATGAGTATAAAATTAATGTAAACAGACACTGGATACCCAAGGATGAAATGGGATTAGGTTTATTATGACTTTAGATAAAGAAATGATTTAAAAAATTGTTAAGAGATGTCAGTAAGATGCCCATTTTATATGTATTTATCATTAAGCAGCAAAGAAGTGAACTGTATTATCCACAATGCTCAGTTACCGCCAATTGGGCAAGGCTTTCAAGTGTCACATATATATGACAGCCACCAGGAGAGGGTTAAAAACAAAAATCAATTATAAAATGGTAATAAAAAATGATGACATGGCAAAAAAAAAACAAAAATGATCACATGTTCAAAAAAGCATTGCAATTTAGTTAAAAACATTGTAATAATAAAAATAAATTAAGACATGGCAGAAAACAAAAACTAATTAAAAGTGAAAAAATGACGACTTGGTAAAATAATGTTGAGTTACTGAAGTATAGTGCTAACCATTATTTTCTCTATAATGTGCCTAATTTGTGAATATAAATAAATTGGAAATGATTTTAAATCAGTTTTCTTGTTGCAGGGTACGAGGAGTTGATGTGCGACGTGGTGAACATCTGCGTGCAGATGTACGAGACCAAGATGTACCTCACCCCGTCGGAGAAGCACATGCTCGTCAAGGTCATGGGCTTCGGCCTGTTCCTCATGGACTCGGAGGTGTGCAACATCAACCGGCTGGACCAGAAGAAACGCCTCCGGCTGGACAAGATAGACCGCATCTTCAAGGTAGGCGCCTATCATTTTTAATTTCAGGGTTGGTTAAGCTTTAACAAGTGGAAAAGTAAGACAGCGTGTGTTTCTGATCTAAACCTTGAATCAGGAATGCCAGTGGTCAGATGCTACGTGTTCTCCACTAGCTGTTCATACCCGGCGTTGCACGGGTTAAGGATTAACTTTTAAATAAATTTGTGGGGGGAAACAAAGGTTTGATTCAAATGGTATAGATTTGCATTGAAAATATATCAGGGTGAGGAGAAAAGGTAAAAGGGGAGGGAGGAAATGTAGCCTACATTGCCTTCCAAGTCCTAAAGAATATGTTTCCAAATTTGGAGTCCGATCGGTCGAACGGTATAGATTTGCATCGAAAATATATCAGCGGAGGGGAAGGGTTAAAATAATAGGGGGGAAATGTCTACGTTACGCGCCGAGTCCTAAAGAATTAGTTTAATTTTGAGTCCGATCGATCCAACATACAGATTTGCATCGAAAATATGTCAGGGCGAGGGGAAGGGGTATAAGAATAGAGGGGAAATATCGCCTATGTTACCCACTGAGTCCTAAAGAATAAGTTTCTAAATTTTGAGTCCGATCGGTCAAACGGTTTTGACCGAACGATTTGCATCGAAAATATGTCAGGGGGAGGGAAAGGGGTATGAGAATAGGGAGGATATATCGCCTATGTTACTCGCTGAGTCCTAAAGAATAAGTTTCCAAATTTTGAGTCCGATCAGTCAAGAATTCAATTAAAGAATTTACCAAAAAACCATGCAAACACGAGTAAAAGCGAAGACGAACAGTGACCATAGAAAATAAACAAATTACAGTGGCACACACCATAGAATATATATGCTTTATCTATAATTCCTGCAAAGTGACGTCATATCCCGTTTTAATGGAATCGCATTTTTTAAGATTTTCTTTATAAAAATTATGAATGAAAACATTATCCCACACCATTCTTACTGAGTTACAAAATATGATTTATTTTTCTGAATCTATTTCATATATTTTCATAGATATCTGTAAAATGCGAAATTACCCTGCTGCATCCTTACCTGAAGACTGGTGTACCTCTTCACACTGATTGCACCTGGTAAATAATTGCCCCTTTTCCAGAATCTGGAGGTGGTGCCCCTGTTTGGCGACATGCAGATCGCTCCCTTCAACTACATCAAGCGATCCAAGCACTACGATGCCAGCAAGTCAGTACCATGCGAGTTTCACTTTCCTTTTCCTTTCAAAAATACTCACTTTATTTATAGTTTTTTTTTTATACGAGTTCATGTTTCACACGCCGTGATTATCATTGAATAATCTATTAATATTTGTCCTTGTTGGAAGATGGCCACTCTCGTCGTCGGCTATTCCGGCCAGCCCCCAAGCTGACCTGATGGTGCACCTGCCCAGGATCCGGGAGGACCACCAGAAGTACATCGCGGAGCTGGCTCGCTACAGCAATGAGGTGAGGCTGTTGGTTGGTGCCGCGTATGTAGGCGTGAATTGGCAGACCTCTGCGTGTATGTGTGCGGAGCATGCGATGATGGAACGAGAGGGCGACGTGCCTGCGGGACAATCACTTGAAATTTGCTTGGTGCGACAGATAGACTGTCAATCAAATATTGTGTTGCGATATAGTTCGCCTCACAATGTATTGATCCATGTCGCAATAGTGTCTAGTAGACAAAACATTTTTTTAAAATTAAATTTATTTATTTATAGTGATATTTTAGACACAGAGTAATTGAAAATATCCCAATTATAATAATTTTGTTGTCCGTCCGTCCATCTGTCTGTCTGTCCCCGTAACTTCTTTAGAGCAAAGTTTTTTTTCATAAAATAAATACATACCTATTCGTTAGGAACTGATATATAAAAGTACCGTCATTTTTGATGGGTTACAGCTAGCAATAAAAAAAATGGCTAGTTCCCCCGCAGCAAATGAATGCTGCTATACACCAAACGCTATATTTACTTAAAAACTAAAATACAGAAGAACTATACACAGTAACTTAACACTTTTAACAACTTTATATAAATAATTTTGGGATTGTCAAAGACAAGCCAAAAATATTGAAAAAAATATATAAATTTTGATATTGTTCACCTCCATAACTGTCGACATTTCTCCTGAAGTGTAAACAATATTTTCTATTCAAAATTGAATGAAGAAACTCCCCCGAAACGTTTGCTACTGGCTACGAGACAATCCGTTCTCGAATCTTCTCTCGTGTTCTACAGGCTTCCGAACTGTTTGTCAATTGTAGGTGACGACCACGTACAAGGAGTCGGGCTCGGAGGAGGAGAACGCGGCGACCGCCGAGCTGGCACTGCGCGGGCTGCAGCTGCTGTCGGGCTGGGCCTCGGTACTCACGGAGCACTGCTCCTGGAAGCTGCTGCACCCCACAGACCACCACCGCAACCCCGCCTGCCCCCTGGAGGCCGAGGAGTACGAGCGGGTGAGTGCTCCCACTCAACTAATGTTCATTCCTTGGCGATAATTTGGACCCGCGTCAATCATATTGGTAGTAAGCGTGAAAGTAACATGATTTACCTCCAAATCTTTGTTGATATTATTAATTTGTCGTCTGTCAAAATTTGTGGCATGGCCCTCTCATCTTTACAAGTGGGTAAATGTACATTTTTATTTTGACATTTTGTCTTCAAATTAAATGATTTACAACTTTATTAATATTTAACGTTTTTTAATTATTATAGTACAGTTTTATTTCCATAATGTTGGCTTTGCACTTACGAGAAATGATATTCTGTAAATATACAGGATGTCCCGTATCTTGTCGTCAAGCCGAAATCAGGTATTTTTTAAAAATATTTTAAAAAATAAAATAACGGCCAGGTAAAACTGGGAAAAGTATTGATTTTGAATACTTGGTTTGGTCAAAAAGTGACATTTTCTTCCAAGCTGGAGTAGTTGGCTTTGAATTTTGAACAAAAGTTTACAGAAGCATTATTCAGGATTACATAATAATAAAAAAATTAAGAAAAATAAAGATTTAGCAACAGGAGTGAAAAGACCGTCACAGGGTTTAGATTTTTTTAAATGCTTATAATTTTTAAACACATGACTTGGATTTTTTTAAATATTTTTCTGATAACTATTATGACTTGGCTAATCACCCAATATCAGCTTGACGTCGAGATACAGGACACCCTGTATAATTATTGCGTAATTGAGGGTGATTTCTAAAAATCCCATCAAACAAAGATATCGGTCTACAAAGCTAGTGTGCTTCCCATACTTCTGTATGGAATGGTGGCTTGGATACTTGGGATGTTACTTCAGCTTTTTGCAAAAAATAAGTCAGAAATACCGAAGAAAAAAAATGACAAATTTGATACTGCATATCTCCATAACTACTGATATTAGGTCACTGTTGCTTGATCATTTTCCACTCATTATCAAGGCAGGAATACGCATGTTAAGTTTTTGCTACTAGCTATATATACACCCTGTATATTTCAAGATTCTCTACACAACTTAATATAAAAAAAATATTTTTTAACAAATGAGATGCGGCCATTGTCCGAGACTGCCTTTGAAATGATTTATTATTACATATCATAAGATTCAGAAAAATATTGATATTTTTAAAATTGCAAAGGTTCAAAGTGAAAATTTCATTTTCACACTAAAAAATTTGTTGAATTTAAAAAAATACTCTCTAAAATACAAAAACCTTTGTCAAATAAACATCTTTCCATTTAACAAAGACATTTGGTGTTAATACCCTTAAACACCAACACAAAGAAACAATGTGTGGTATGCACAGCTCACACATACTAATTCGATAGTCCTTCTTAAATAGGAAGACCTATACTAGTTCTTTTCATATAGTACATGCTCGTAAAATTAGAAAAAAATGACCGGATGATTTTCGAGACATTTTGGTCATAAATGATTTTAAGAAAGATGCGTATTTAGTTTGAAGACTTGTTTGTATTGCGTTAAAATTCTTACTGAAAATTCTTAGATGCTTTTTGTATTGACTTAAAATTTTTAGAAGATATTCTCGTAAGGGAATTATTTTGGAAACACCCAACTTAATGATGGACATTAATTTTGCAAGATTGAAATTCGTGGTAATTTGATTTGGTCTAATAGGCAAACTGCAATATCAAGTAAATATTCATGTGTGTCATTTTTTACGTAAATGTTGTTAGAGCGACAAGTGAAATATGAGTCATCGACACGGGAAATATTTGCCTCTTCCGGGACACTCAAGTTTGTTATACCTGGGATCTTTCTGTTATAATAGTAATGGTAGCGTTCACGCGAGACTTAACAGGCTTCACTGTCCGCAGGCCACGCGCTACAACTACACGTCAGAGGAGAAGCTGGCCCTGGTCGAGGTGATCGCCACGGTGAAGGGGCTGCAGGCGCTGTTGGCGCGCATGGAGGGGGTGTTTGCGGACGCGGCCAGGCGCAGTGTGCACGCGGCGCTGCAGAAGTTCGTGCAGGTCACGCTGCGCGAGCCGTTGCGCAAGGCCATCAAGAACAAGCGCGACCTCATCAGGAGGTAACATTTACTTTCCCGCATTCTACCGGCTTCTAGGTGCTTCCAATTTAGGCTAATCGAGATTACGTGCAGGGTTACACCACCCAAATTTAGGTAGAAATTTGGTGATTTTTTATAATGAGATAATTTATTTTTCATTCGCTCTTAATGAAGTATGAAAAAAACAATGGTTGCAGGTCCGTTCCCGTGGAACTCCTCCGTCATGACTGATGACTCTTCCTCAGTGCACGTTTGTCCGAGATAGATCACGAACATATTTAATAATGAAATGTAGGAATATTTTGAAATTCAAAGAAAAACCTGGCATGATCAGATACACCAAATATTCAATATCAGCTGAAAACTTCAATAATCGAAGAACGTATACGCAAGATACATAAATATGTGGTCAAAGCAATTGTAGGTTACCACGATAGAATAGTCTGGTGTTCTATCCTTCTTGTTTACCCTTGTGGGGAAACGGCGTGATGGCTGGTTAATTTATTTAGTTTGTTTATTTTTCATACTTAATTTTAATTTTCATATCTTACGTCAATGTTTTGACCGCATGCAGCTGGTCTAAAACATCCTGTATCAGCAGTTTCTTATCTCTCTCTAAACAAACTGGCACAGCTGCCGACTCGTCACTGCCCGAAAGGCAATGGCCGAGAGCATAGACAGGAGGAGCTCTAGGGAGGGACAACAGGAGGTGCAGCAGTGGCATGTGTCGAATCTCCGTCGTCGGATGGGGCGGACCTCCGCTGCACCGTTGCTTGTGTTAAAATACTCGTACATGTTTTAACTTGCTCCCGGAGCTTCACCAAACCATTTCTGAATATTAATGCATCCTTCAACATAAATAAATATCTTGGATTTGTGTTAAGGTCACCAGTGATTTCAATTCTGTAAAAATAATTAAAACATTATACTTTAGTCAAAGCATCCTCGAATATTATTTCACACTTTGGTCAGCCTCCTATAATGTTCATTCCTACAACATTGTTAGAACACTGCATATCTTACTTAGGGCCGGTTGTTTCAAGTTGGATTAAAGTAAGCGTTCTTTAAAAGAATAGATTTTTACGTTCTCCACCAATCAGACGATCCGTTTTCATAAAAATCTATGCTTTAATCGACCGCTTACTTTGATCGAACTTGAAACAACCGGACCTTAGATTTATAAACTACAAATTATGTATTTCATTTGATAATGTTGATTTTCGTTATTTAATTGAAGTCAAGAATCTTTTTAGGTGTATGTATTATTATTATTATTATTATAATTATTATTATTATTATTATTATTGATAATGGGCAGGCAGCTTAAGCTGATAGGCCCACATCACTGTCTCTCATTTGAATATCCAGCCTATTCTTAAACTGATTGACACTGGCTGCGGACACAACGCCTTTAGGCAAACCGTTCCACATATTGACCACTCTATTGCTTAATGCATGCTTTCTTGGGTTACACGAGAACCGAGACTTTTTCAACTTCAGATGATGTCCTCGAAGGCCCACATTAGTGTTAAATGCAAACATATCTGTCATATTAGGAATATTGTAGTAGCCCGATAGAATATTGAATGTCTCGATGAGGTCACCTCTTGCTCGTCGCTCCTGAAGAGTGGGCAGTTTCAATACTCTCAGCCTTTCCGCATATTCCAGGTTTTTAAGACCCAAGGGCAATTTTGTGACTCGTCTCTGAACATTTTCCAGTAAAACTATATCTTTAGCAAAATATGGATTCCAGATCTGAGAGGCATATTCGAGGAGAGGCCTCACATATGTTTTATAAATAGTTGTGAATAGTGGTACTGTCAGATGTTGGAATGATCCTCTCACTAAATACAAAATAGAGTTAGCCTTCTTAACCACATTCGCTATGTGCTCACACTATTTAAAGTCCTTGGTAATAGTAACACCCAGATCCTTCTGCGAGACCACTGACTTAATCAGGCTTTCGTTTAGGTTTACTCAATTTGTACATAGGGCTTTCATATTCAAAATATTTTGAATACATTTATCAAAAGGATGTGAACAAATGTGAGTGAGAAAATGAGTGACAGGACCAAATAAAATAGTGTTTTCTTCGCAGCATAATGGTCTCCGTGCGCGAGACATGCGGCGACTGGGCCCGCGGACTCGATCCGGAGGCGGACCCTGCGCTGAAAGGGAAGAAGGATGCTCCGGACAAGGAGTACAATGTCAGGATACCGAGCAGGAATGTGGGTGAGTGCTTACTGCCGACTGCTTGCGAAAGCTTGCAATATACACATCTGAGGCCATTGCACAAGGTCGTTGAGGAGGCATCAACTGTGACAGCAGTATTGCGTGCTCTCGGATATCCGTATCCACAATCCGTTAACAGGCTAAGCCTGATATTTATGTAGAAATTGAGTGATTTTGTAGCGAGGAGTCAACTGATTTTTCAAATATTTGTATCGGAAATACATATTAAACTCTCATTTTTTGAAAAAAAATTTGAGAAAAAACAAGATCAAGCGTCAAATCCATTCCGTCGTAACTGAGACGCTAGACTCTTCGGTGCACGTTTGTCATTTATGGTCTAGTATATCGATTTTTTAGTCCGATAAGTCTTCTTCGTCTCGCTGGCTGCATCCTAACGCTTTTTCAACTTTTAGAGTCAACTCTCCACGTCCTCAAGCTGTACGTCTTTATGTCCTGGATATCATAATGTGAATTTCTTTAATCCGATAAGTCATTTGTTAATTGTTAACAATTATTTATAAAAGAAGCAAGGGATTTATTTTTTCAAACTGCCCCCAATTTAAAAACAAAAACTTTTTCCAATTCGGATATTTATTAATTATTTATTTTAGCGGCACTGTAGATATTTAATTTTTAATAAAAACACTAGCTGTAATCCATCAAAATTGATGGTTCTTTTATATGTCGGTTCCTAAGGAATAAGTATTTATTTATATTTAAAAAAAGAAAAAGAAAATAAAGTTACGATGGACAGACAGACAATGAAATTATTATAATTGGGATGATCTTCTAATTTGTCTCAGACAAAACACGCACTAGGGAATGTCGCATCTCAGTTATGTCAGACAATTTGTTTTTTTTTTCAAAAATTTTTCAGTAAAATAAAATTTTTATATATACTTAATCAAGTGCCAATAATTTTTTTTTAATAATGAATGATCTCCTTGAAAACTTACCAAATTCTTACCTAAATTTCAGTCTCCCAGGGTGGTTATATGTAACAGAAAACACTGCTTGACCCGCATACCTGAATACGGGACGCAATAGTTTTATCGATAAGGTATTAAATGCAACATGTAATTGGGTCAAGTATGCATAATAAACAAAAATATGTTATTGTATGTAAACAATGACACTTGTAGGAATGAATGAAAACATTGGAAATTTATTAGCGATTTATTAACTGCTCAATGTACAAAGGCACTTAAAACTAATGAAACTTACGGTATTCTTTTTATTACAGTATTTCGTAATATATCACTCTTAAGTAAGCACTTTATTATCGCTGGGTAACACATTTTTATCACTTGCTAGAATATTCCATTTTCGCACGTATTATTTATTTTGTCAATTTTTTTTTAACAGATGAGAGCAAACACTATTTTCAAACTAAGCTAAACGCTATGAAAATGGGACTAACTTGCTAAGATCGAACCCACGACCTTTGGATCACGAGGCGAGAGTCCTAAACACTAGACCAACAAGCTACTCTTTTATTATTATTAGGTACTTTGCTTAATTAATCACTTTATTTATCACTTTGCAATTCACAATCACACTGGGCATCGTCTGGCTGCTTACGCGTACTTCGCACTGAATCTACCTATCAAACACGATAATTCCTGCGGTGGCCTACATCCGCGCTATTTATATCTAAAAAGTGGATTATCGAACCTCCTAGATTATTCTAGTGTTTAGGATAAGGCTTTTCCAGGAGTTCCTCAAATGAGGTAGCTAAATGTAGTGAAAAAAAAGGAAAGTCCTAGAGGTTCCGATGTTATTGTCATCATTGACGTATTACGAGGGATTGTGTACATAATCTCTTTTGCCATTTCGTTATAATCCCAATTATAATAATTTCGTTGTCCGTCCGTCAGTAACGTAACGTTTGTAACTTTTTTATAAAATAAATTTTTTTTTCTTCATGTAAAAGTTCCGTCATTTTTGATGGGTTACAGCTGATATTGTTATAATTGTTCTGTCTGCTTTGTACCAAATTGTGATTTTAATACGCCGTACTGTATTGCCGCTGCGTTGTGGTACAGTGTGGCCGCTGTGTGGCTGCGAATGAGTGGGAGCCCTTCAAAGTGTGTTTGCCCCGCAGGCCCGTCGTCCACGCAGCTGTACATGGTGCGCACACAGCTGGAGGCGCTGATCGCGGACAAGTCGGGCGGCAAGCGCACGCTGCGCCGCGACCTGGACGCCACCACGCTGCAGCAGATCGACGCCTTCCACCGGGCCAGCTTTTTCTGGAACTACCTGCTCTCCTTCTCGGGTATTTATTCCAGACATCCATTCACAAATTTAAATCGACCGCCTTTAAATTGAGGGGCATTGTCACTGTGATTTTGTACTACATTTTTTAGTTTAGTACTTAGTTTTGTATGGGACGCTGTACTATCGCAGTTAAGTGTCCCATCAAAACTAACAATCCGCCTAGAATCACCTTATACAGGATTTCTGTTATAGATTCACGCACTCACAAACACGTACATGTAATTTAGATAAATTATAAAAATATCATAGGGACTGACATTTATGAAAGTCTTTGTAGGGTGGCCACAGGACTTATGATCTGTATGAGCCGCGCTTAAGAGATCACTTTACACAATGGAACATTCACCAATTATGCCGTAAAATCGTTTGCACATTAGCATGCTATAAATCTTTTGCCTTTCAAAAGAATTAAAAAGTAGTATAGTGCGTCCATACCACATGAAAGTTTTTAACCAATATTTTTGTTTGCCAAGGATTTGTAAATTTTAAGCTGCAGAAAACAGTCAAACCACTTTTTTTTAGTTTAAGAGTTGATTTAATGGTGATGGTCGTAATGTGGGTAAGAAAAATATACATATAAAATGTACTAGAGCTAGCAGCAGAAACTTGGCAGGTAGATTCCTGTCTATGTTATGAGTCTAAAATGTTCAAGCAATAATGGCCTAATATAGAGATATGCAATATCAAAGTTTACATTTTTTTCAATATTTCTTACTTTTTTTTTTTGCAAAAAGTTGAACTATCATTACAGTAACTTATGTCGAGTATAAAAAATTGATTCGCTTTAATACAAGTAGAATAAAATGATAAAAACCTTGCAAAAATTTAAAAAAGTAATTTTTTTTTACAAGGTTTCCATCATTTTATTTGAGTTGTATTGAAGCAAATTAATTTTTCATAATCGATATAAGTTACTGTAATGATAGTTCAACTTTTTGCAAAAAATAAGTCGGAAATATTGAAAAAAAATGCAAACTTTGGTATTGCATATCTCCATAACTGGTTGCTTATTGCATATCTCCATAACCATGTCATGGTTGCTTGGACATTTTAGACTCATAACATAGTCAGGAATCTACCGGCCAAGTTTCTGCTGATAGCTCTGGTACACCCTGTAGAATTTACAAAAAACTATATATCACTTAGAGCTTGGACGATTTCAGCACATAAAAATATTTTTAGAGTTTTGTGGGCTGGATGCTTTCTGCATAACTACGTCCAATTGTTTTGTCTACTGGACATTAATTGCGACGCGGAATTGGGTCGTCCACGGTGCTCAAATCCTTTATGGAAAAACCATTCAGCTGTAATTGTTTGGTCACGATGGTAACACTTGATTTCAGAGTCTCTTCAGAAGTGCTGCGACCTGTCACAGCTGTGGTACCGAGAGTTCTACCTGGAAATGACTATGGGCCGAAGAATAAACGTAAGATTTTATTGAGTTGATCTAAATTTTGATTTTTTTTAAACTTTTACAAATAAAAATTGCCCAATTAACCAATAACATCAATAATCAAAATATATATTATAGATGTCTCATAGAGACGAAACTATATGTATATTTTATTATTTGGGAAAGTAGGTATGGAAGACTTTTTTGGGTGTTCACAGGGCTTACAACTTATCGGCTGGCTTAAGTGATCACTTTACTACCACATATATAATAAATTTTGAAAGTTGTGTATATATTTATGTTTTACACCTTGTTTTGTATGTGAGTTGTATTTTTACTACTGCCATCTGCAGTCCAAAGCTTTGTCATTCCCATAATCCAATACAGATGTCATCATTGATAATGAGATATGTATCTTCGATTGGAGTTTTTAAAGCAAAATTCTTTATATGTGTACAATTCTTTCCAATTATTAACATTATACTAGAATACTAATAAACCTTGAAAAATATGTACAGAACTCAAAATATTCTGAATAACTCTCGTTTCCAAATTTTCACTTTACATTAAGTTTTGGCCTTATCAGCGAATAAAGAGCCTTTTTGATTTTTTTAAATGCCCATTGATAAATTGCATTCGCGTCCCTGTTTTTGGCAACCAAAAACCTTTGTGATGTGTGCGGAGAATATGCCACTAAAGTTGGACTGACGCAGAGGTGGTTTTCAAAATTCCCATATGAGGATTTTTAATTCGCGGGCTGTCAACAACAATCAACCGGACTTCATTAGATGATCTGTATTTGAATGAGAATATATATATTTTTAAATTTATTTGTTCTATATCAATATTAGAATTTTTAGTTGCGCAACAAACTGCGCATTCTTAACGTTATTTCCCCCATTTGGCGAAATCTTCCTTTTTAGCTCAGTAGATATCACCGCTGCGCTAAATGACGTCCGTATCTTTGCCGACATCTGATAGCGATCTGTAATTATTGCGTGTTCCTGTGGCTGGATTGTTTCACGCTTACTCATGTGCAAATAGTTCTTCATTTAATTTGTGTTGGCGGCTGTGCTGTGAGAAGCGATGCGCTGTTTACTTTATGGAGACCAAAGAAGTATAACTTCTAAACTACACGTACTCATTTCAGTTTTAATTTTCCTTTGTTTTCATTATTATGAATTCCAAATTTTTAATTCCTAATTCAATTTATTCATTAATGAATTTACTGTTTTATAATTTTAAAACGATTTTAAATTGTTTTTGTCAGAAATGCACGGTGAGGCACCAGCACAACGAGGAGTGCAGCGACCTGATCACCATGGAGAAGCGCATCCAGTTCCCCATCGAGATGTCCATGCCGTGGATCCTCACCGATCACATCCTCAAGACCAAGGAGCCCAGCATGATGGAGTGAGTGTCTTTTTCCTCGTCCGAAATAAATGTCAGTATTTATCATCGTGATGTGCGCTAAGGGCGGGCAGCCTCACTCGTTGGCCGACTAAATACAAAAGACGTCCAAGAATTAAAAACCTGTATTTATTTTAAGCGACACAAATGTTATTTCTCAAAAGATAGCGTCACTTGCGTGTAGCGCAGACTACGCCTGCAGGGGAACTGCTTTAGTATGACCTTTGCGTTTTTTTGAGAAGAACACTATGCTGTCGAATCCCGCCGCCTGTGAGCTGCGTTCGCTTTTGGGATTATCTTGGATATATATATGAGGGGGGACACTTCCGCCATGTCCCAGCCCCCTCGCATAATGAAGGGGTTTAAGTCAACTCTGTGCAAATTGATATCGTAGCTCGTTAATTCGAAATTCAAGGGACCCAAAATAGAAGTATTTGAATTATGCGAAACCACATTCATTTGGGATAAGATACCAAAAAATAATCTCCATGCGATTGCTAAATTCAACAAAAATAGCAAAACTCGTGAAAGAAGCCATTAATTTTGTGAAAAACATATGTATTTTTTCATATTTCAAGAAATAATTTCATAAACACAATATTTATTATGCTAATACAAAGATCGCGATATTTCTATTGCCGGGGTTTTCGAATAACTGGATTTAATTTACTATGAAGTTAACATTTTGGGACTGTGCTTTGTGATTTTTAAAAATGTTTAATAATGGAAAATTTCGAATTATAAGTGTTTTACTGTACTCTGTGATTACTTGTTATCCCAATAATAAAAATTTTGTTGTCTATGTCTGTCCATAACTTCTTTTGTAAAATCTTTTTTAAATTTTCTTATTTTTAATAAAAAATAAATACTAAATTCTTTGGTAACTGACATGTAAAAGCACCGTCATTTTTGACAGGTTACAGCTAGTAAATAAAAAGTGCATTCAGTAATCGTGTAATCTTCAAAGTATTCATTAAATATTTATGCTTTGTGCTCCGATGCCACTTTTATGCCAACCATCTATCTGTTGACTAATAACGACCTGTTGACTGCTGTTTCCGTTGATCTGTTTGTTAAAAATGTAATTTTTTGCCGATGGGCAGGTACGTGTTGTACCCGCTGGACCTGTACAACGACTCGGCGCAGTACGCGCTGGCCGTCTTCAAGAAGCAGTTCCTCTACGACGAGGTGGAGGCCGAGGTCAACCTCTGCTTCGACCAGTTTGTCTACAAACTGTCGGAGCAAATCTTCGCGCACTACAAGCAGCTCGCCGCCAGGTATATATTAATTCAATATCTTAATATCGAGGATGTTCGGTGATGGACAACTCGCTTCGCCTAACGTGGGTTGGAGATTGCAAAATAAAAGATCGCGCTTGGTCTAAATATGCGCTACAATAACCAGCTTTTTACACAGTTGAAATATGCGCTACACTAACCAGCTATTTAAACAGTTGAAATATGCGCTAAACTAACCAGCTATTTATACAGTTGAAATATGCGCCACAATAACCAGCTATTTTACACAGTTGAAATATGTGCTACAATAACCGGCTATTTACATAGTTGAAGAAGATGCTCACGGGTTAATGCTCATTGTGGGATCTAAAAGAACTCTGCACAGGTTTTGTGGTGGAATCGACTCCCAATGCACTTTTACAGTTGTTGCCGGCGAAACTTCACTTTTGCATCCAACATTTTCAACTAGCGGCTTCCTTGAATTCAGAATAGCTCAACACAACTATTTCCAAAAGGCTTCTATTTTGAACTATCGCGAATTAACTGTTGCGGTCCGCTTCCAATTGTCACGGATCCTAGTACCTGTTGTATCCTGCTAGTCATTGGTGTAAACATTTCGAGCGCCAATTCAGACCAATTACGAAATGATGGGTAATGTATCAAATTAGATAAAAGGCTATTTAGAAAATCGCCCACAATATGTTCAATTTATAAAATAAATTTATTAATAATTCAGCCCTTATTGGGCTTTCAGATAAAATAAATAGCATAGCTATTGAAGAACGCAAGAATAAAATTACACAAAATGAAAGAATATCAACAATTTAAATATTGTAAAATTTTATATACACTTTATAATACATACAGTTAATAAAGTTATTAGGAGATACGTAAGAAGAAGTGATAAAAAATTATAATGTCAACCAGATAAATACAACAAATGATAGATCAAGTACATATATAGGCAAACTATAAAAAGCGAGGTATGTAGATTAGTCTTTTGTATTTGTAGAGTGTACGAGCATTAAATATATCAACAGAGCTGTATTGATTACCTAGGCGGTGCAATCTATGTATAGGTGAAATCAGAATACAGTTAGCGCGGATACCTACATAAAATAGTTTTATTAAATAAAAACTGTAATTGCTGGAAGGAAAATGACGCAATTGGGACCAATATGCACGCGTACGTAGAAGCCTAGATACTTTCCGACTCATCCTTGTGTTCTAGTTCGGAGAGTGTTTGGGGTCTCTTACCGAATGCCTGACCACCCATTTAATTACTATAAAATTGAAGCTATTTTTTACCTTATTTTTGTTACCTTAATAGCAATCTGGAATCTATTTACCGGCCGGCCCGCGCCAGCATCTCAACCTTGTCAGAAGTGTCTGCTGGGCTCCCACCACAATTGTGTATCTTTACGTGTGTCGTGCTTAATTGCAGCATCCTGCTAGACAAGCGCTACCGCGGCGAGTGCGTGTCGCGCGGCGCGTGGAGCCTGGCGCAGCCGGCCGCGTCGCGCTACTCGGCTCTGCTGCGCCAGCGCCACGTGGCCCTGCTGGGCCGCTGCGTGGACCTGGCACGCCTACTGGCCCAGCGGCTTAACGCGGACATGCACCGCTCGCTGTCCTGCGCAGTGGCCAAGTTCGAGGCCGGCGACATCACCGGCGTCGTGGTGAGCTCATCTTTCCTTAGTAAATACAAGTCAATTCTAATAGGTAAAGTAATATCGAGTAAACATTCATGTGTGTCATTTTTGCTAGTATAGCTTGCAGTATGCAACTTTTGTTATTTATGCTAGAAAAGGACAACAATATGATTGTCGTTCTTCTCAAATTATGTCATTATAAGCTGCCATCTGTTAGTGTAGAAAATTGCACACATCAATTGTTTTGGTCATAGAGCATGAAAATAATTTTATTTACCTCCAAATTCCTTTGTCATCTGTCAAATTCTGTCAGGATGTTGGATAGAGCTATATTTCATATAAAATCTCGAATTCAGTGCATTCTAAATTACTTATCCTCGGTTACAACATTTAAGACATTTTAAAAAAAAGTTTGGGTACTGCTGCCTTTGTTATTATGATGGGAGGTCCATAAACCGAAGGGGAACTGTAGCATGTCCTACCCGCAGGAGCTGGAGGGCCTGCTGGCCGTGAATCGGCTGTGCCACCGCCTGCTGTCGCGCTGGCTCACCCTGGACCCCTGGGACGCCATGCTGCGCGAGGCGGACCACAGCGTGCTGGCGCCCTACGGCCGCATCGCGCTGCACGTCTTCTGGGAGCTCAACTACGACTTCCTGCCCAACTACTGCTACAACGCTGCCACCAACAGGTCACTTTTGCATTGTACCGCGACAAATGGGACGTGTCAGGTAATGAATGGGATACTGCACGTAATGAACGGGACACTTCGTATAACGAATGGGACACTTCATATAACGAATGGGACACTTCGGGTAATGAATGGAACGCTGGAATTAAAAGAAGAAATGAAAACGGAAGTAAAATAATTGCGCCCTTTCGTTTACAGATTTGTCAAGAGCCGTGGAATACAGTTTGCCGCCGCCGTGCAGCGAGACAAGCCGCCCCAGGTGGCGCACGCTCACCTCTGGGGCTCCAAACAGCTCAGTCTCGCGTACACCACACAGTATGCACAGTATTCGGGTGAGTACAATGTGACACAGCAAAATAAAATCCTAAATTGTTCATAATACGTATTCTAATCAGATAACAGCAGAACAAGATTTTAATAGTGCTGAACGATTCAGGTTTAAAGTTTTGTTCATTTGTGTATTTTTTTATTTAGTTAGTATTAAAAAAATTACATCTAGCACATATACTCTTTAAAAATATGAAAAAATGTAAGATTACAGAATCATGATCATATATTAAACTTATATTTCACACATTGTTCACTTAACCTATGAAATGTAGCGAGACTAGTTGCTTCCTTCACATTTAGTTTAGTTCACCTTTGTACAATTTATACTATGTTGTTCCACCGGTTTCTATGTGTTTCCAGCTTATTCTAAAAGCGCTCTCAAGTTTTCACGACTGTTTAGAATTTTCTGTGTGTAGTTTTCTGGGATATTCCGCTATGTATATCTATCTATCTGACTTCTCTGGCCGACGTTTCGGATCCCATCGCGGGTTCCATTATTGATGGTTGATGTGACGGGCAAGGTTAATACATTACCGTACCGAAAGCAGGGTGTGTCCTAGTTTGCATTAGGTTAACGTCGAAACGTTGGCCAGAGAGGTCAGATTACTACGGCAGAATATCCCAGAAAACTACAAACAGATTGTTGGGAAATCCTCTACTACGTGCAGTTCCCCTTGTTTTAAGCATCCCGTGATAATATAATTGCAAGGAATGTGCATGTTAATGCTTCACATACACACGGGTGCAAGTTGCTCCTGACGCTTAATTTGTACGTTGATGATTTCAGGGTTCGTGGGGCCGCAGCACCTGCACGCGCTGGTGCGGCTACTGGGCTACCAGGGCGTGGCTGTGGTCCTGGAGGAGTTGCTGGGCGTGGCACGCGGCCTGCTGCAGGGCAGCCTGGCGCAGTTCTCGCGGGCGCTGGCCGCCGCCATGCCGCCCGTCTGCAAGCTGCCGCGCTACGACTACGGCTCCCCCGGTTAGTTTACTGACCGCGCACTAGTCTACGTTTTTTAAATATGCCCCCCATCACCCTCCCAAAAAACGAAAATTCTATTTTCATTTTTTGCAAGGTTTTTATTAGGGATGTGCCGATTATATATTATATTATTATATATTGTATTATTATATATTATATTATTATATATTATATTATATACAAGCCGATCGCGGTTTCGGGGGTATTCGGAAATTTTCGTGACGCTTCGTTTACAGCTGATTAGCGTGCAAGCCGCAAGATCGTCGACTACGAGCGTGTCGAAACGTGTTTGTTTACTTTGCATTGTTTCTTGATTTTTGCTTTTGCACGGGTCAGAGCGGTGTTTTTGT
>JADDOH010015671.1:0-12263 GCA_016648135.1 Agrypnia vestita | reverse complement strand
AAATATAAAGTCACCGTGCCTACTAGGAGTGTGAGCTCTGGAATAATATTTTTGTAGAGGGATCATATTTAAAATAAAAGGCATTCAGTATGAGAGGGATGTTTATGAACAAATTTTTATAGAGAATCGTTTATTTACATCAATTATTATTTTCAAAATTTACGCTACGTTACTTTTTTATATTGGATTTTTTTTTATATATTTGCAGAATTTATTTTCGTGTGGCGAACAATAAAATCTCTTTTAGAAAAACAAATTAATTTTACTACTTTTCGTGTCTTTAATCAATTAACTAAGAAAACTGTAAAACACAGCCATATAAAATATCAAATAATTAATTAATGTATATTATAGATGTCTCACAGAGACGAAACTGTATATTTTTTTATTAAGGGAGAGTAGGTATAGAAGTCTTTATGGGTGTACATAGGACTAACGACCTATCGTACGGTTGGCTTAAGTGATCACTTTACACATATGTAACGTTCGCCATTTCCACCCATGATAGAATAATTTCAAGGGGAAGGAAAAAGCTTTGTGGCCGGCCGCGGTGAGGATCCTCGCAATTCATATGTGAAACGTGGCGTATAATTGAAATATATACAACTTCCAAAAATTAATAGACAAGGTATTCTATCATGGGTGGAAATGGCGAACGTTACATTTGTGTAAAGTGATCACTTAAGCCAACTGTACGATAGGTCGTAAGTCCTATGTACACCCATAAAGAGTTATATACCTACACTCCCTTAATAAAAAAATATACAGTTTCATCTCTGTGAGAAATCTATAATATACATTAATTGATTATTGATGTCCCTGTGACAACAATCCAGTTCTGTTCTGAAAAATTTGGACATACTCAAAATATTCTGTATCAAATAATTGGCTAAAATATCTGGGAGAACATGTGCTGAGGATGTGATCCATCCATGATCCAATCTTTTATTTATAATATCATAACTCTTTTTCTTATATTATTTAATTTGATTTAACCAATAACAAGAAAACTTTTAAATTTTTAATTATAACAGCTCCAGAATACGTTTCACCTAGTGGGACGTGAATTAAGTGTGAAAAAGTATAATTTTGATAATATAAATAAATTTCAAAATATGAGGGCTGTACTGCTTCCATAAGCAAAAAGGCAGTTATTTGATAAAATCACATTTTGTAATAAGAGTTCTTTGTTTATTAATGAACTTTGCACGTTTAATTTTTAATTAATGTTTTGATTAATGATAATGTATTTTAAAACATTTTTTCAACTGCTATTTTACAAAACATCATAAATTAATTAAAATGTACTGTAATTAAAATATACAGTAATTAATTATAGTATACTGTCTTATTACTTAGAAGTAATACAGTTTTTGTAAAAAATTAAAAATAACATGACGTTTTTCGCACTAAAATAAATATTATAGCAATATATTAAAATATATATTGCTTTTAGCTTAATTTCATCCATTGAAACAGAAAAGAATATTCCTACATAATGTTTTAAATAAGCTTAATCTCCTGCAAAACTAACTGTCCGTATTTACTGGAAAAGATTAGCATCAGGATCCCTAAGTATTCAACCCGACAGTCGCATCCTTTTTCAATTTCGAAATATCGTACGAGATCGCAGGGGAACACCTTAAGGGGGAATACCTACCTAAGAATCGCGAATAAGGCAATTTTAGTGAATTTTTTTAAGGAAACCTATATGAATTATGGTATTGGTATCATTTTTAGATGAAATTATACACTTTTATCAATATGTTGATTTTTTTTTTTAAATATTCAACATTGGCGGAAAATTTTTGGGTTCTGTCGACTGCCGAAAAAAAAAGGTCCTCCGCGGTGACCACTTCCATTTCATCTGTAATCATCAGAATAAAAAAAAATTATCAAAATTTACACTATAATTTAGTTTTTGACGTAGAATTTTTTGAAAATATTGGTTTTAGACAAAATGGCGGGCGTTTGAATTTAAAAAAGCATTTTTTAGGGAAAAATTAGGGTTTATTATACCGTTAAAAAAAACTATGTCTCTTAAAAAATTCTACGACAACGACTAGATAATTATATATAGAATAACCACTAGAAATTTCAAGTCAATTGTTTCAGTGGTTGCCGAGATATTTTGGTCACTGATTTTTAAAACATGGTTTCGAGTAAAACGTGTTTGAAAATTGAGTAATGAATAAATCGAGAAATTTTTCAATTTCATAAAATCATCGATTCCTGGTCCACGATATAAGTCCTCCACCTTACTTTGAATTCTCATATCATCGAGTCATATCACTCTTCACAAACATAATGAAAATATGTCTAAAGTTTCGATTATGAAAAAGCCCGGCTGGTAGAGCTACCTGCATGTTGCGCGGCGCGTAATCATCAAAGGGATGCCACTATTATCAGTTATATATCTTTGTGATTTTTTTATTTTTTGCTAAAATTTTCACCAGACATTCTTAAGACCTCACGCTTTAAGAAAATGGAAAAATTTGAAAATTGATTTTTCAGAAATGTCTAGGAAGATATTCCCCCATAATATTAAGAGGAGCTCATGTAACGAGCTGATAAACCGTACAAGTATTGATATATTCAATTTGAGTTCAAGAATGCAATATTTGGGAGAGTGTTGCTTTAAAAGTTATTTATATGTATTATTAAGTTGCTTACTATTTTTCATATTTCGTTTCTCACTTTTTTGTTTATTGTTTATGGTTTATTTTCCTGCTTCACTGTTGGTTAGCGAAGCGTTTAAGGATTTGAAATTATATTGTTACAGGAGTCGTTTGTAATTAAGTTCCAGTTAAAATAATTCAAGATTTTGTTGTGTTATTTAAATTGTGAACTTGTGAATATTCCATATTAATAAATAAAATAAAATAAATCGTTCACAATTTCTTATAAAACATTACCTCATAATGAATTGCCTTTTTGTTTATCAGGGCATAATGCCCGAATTCAGAGTAAATACTAAGATGATTTAAAGGTTAAGGTAAGCATTAAAAGTTTTATTTTGTATTGAAAATTACGCTTTTAAGGCGTACCTTAATCTTTAATTATCTAAGTATTGACTCGGGCCTAGGTCTCTAAAGTTTAACCATTCATAATTGTTATTTTTGGCATCGCTCCCAGTTATGAACACAACGACTGTCAATATGGTCTGGTATACCTAATGGAGGGTTTAAATACAATGTTGAAACTGTTCCCTGATGAATACCAACTCCTTCCAACTTCCGCCAACTGTGGTGGCCCGGTTTGGATAACGTAAGCTGCACCCAACTCATCTGAATAATTCCTACGAGATTCAAAATAAACTTTACGAATTTTCCAAGGGAATTTTTAACATAAATCAATAAAAAAATATTCACCACTGTAGAACTATCACCGCTACGTGACCTTTGCATTGAATATTTAAACTTTGTTGAATAATGATTTCGAAATTCTTCAATAAAAATAATTATTGTCACGGGACGTGGCTGTGGGAGGCAAGTGAAAACAATTTAAACTTTTATTTATTACGAAAATAGTTACTGGACACCAATTTAGTCGGAACACTGTTATTAAATTTATAGTTACAAATGTTTCCGGAATATCCTACACATTACCACACATTTTCTTAATTCGCATTAAATAACTCATGTCACAACTGATTCTTGCACCGATCACTTTCTCGAATATTCTGTTCAATTTCGGTAGGCAGAAAAACTTCTCGCCCGCCGACCGATACATATTTATTATCACTGGAACATACAAAGTGATGGCCGCACTGTTCTCGCACCGTAGATACTATCGCTCTGGTTAAACGTCAAACACCCTTGTATTTATAAGTGAATTACTTCAAGATTTTACGATAACAGCCTTGTCGTTTGGAGAGACTTGTGGAGCGTTCCAGAGATTACGAGAGACCCTAGACAATTCCAGGGTGTTCCGCAGCGTTGCTGTCAGTATAACCGAGTGATGAATTTCGAGAAGTGTTGGCAGTAGCGCAAATTCTTTTGGTTTCTTATATCTCGTGGCATTATAGTGTCGTCATTATCGTCATTTTCATCAGGCTTTTTCTATCCACTGCTGTTTGAAGGCCTACCTGCTGTCCCCCAAGTTTCTCTGTACATTGTTATACGTTGCCAGCTACTCTAGAGTTTTAGGGCAGACTTATGATTCTTCACGGGAAGACCGCATCATTCAGTAATTGCCCGTTCTCCGAGGTGTGCAACCTACTTTACTTTGCATATTCAGTTATATCAACTATTTTCGTCTGCTTTCTTATCCCAGAATCTTTTCTTTTCTCTTGGTGCGATGCCAAATATACATGGCCATACCTCTTATAAGGGTCATTTGGAAAACATTAATTTTCAATTCAATTCAATTTATTTGATAAAATGTACATTACAAACAAAACGTTTAAAGCATACATATTAGGAAGTATATATCAAAATAAAAATATTTAATAAATTAAAAATAACAAAATCTGGTCAAAGGTGTAGGAGAATCCCGCTTCGGAAAACCCCCTCAGACACATGGAATATATCAATACCCAAAGCGATTTTGTTCAGCATAGCTGTGGCTCTTCCAACAGGCATAACCATCGGCAGGTTGGTCCTGTATATTGGAATGTGAAACAATCTATGCTGACGATGTCTAATGTAATTATCAGGAACATACAAACCAATGCTCTGCATAATTTCAGGATTATCGATCATACCGCGCAACAATCGATAAAAATGTGTAATCAAATACACATTCCTTCTAGTCTCTAGACTATTGTAGCCAAGCATACCCTGGAGAAACTCGGTTGGGTAAAGCCAAGGATAATGCCCGTACTCTCTCATGTAGAGATATCTCAGAAACTTCTTTTGGACTTTCTCCACTATAAAAGAGTACTTGCCCTCATGTGGCCCCCAGATCATCGAGCCACTCTCGAGTCTACTCCGCACCAAGGAGTTGTAAAGAGTTCTCAGTACGCGGATATTCTCGAAAACTCTGGCAGTACGCAGAACAAATCCTAACATTCTCAAAGCATTACCACTGATCGTCTCTATGTGATCGTGAAATGTTAGGTTGCTTACAAATCTAACACCTAGATCTTTAACATTAATAACCTCGCAGGACTATATTCCTGCATTGATTGTGAGTCGAAAATATTCATGCAGCCATGATCTAATACCAAAAGTTGTGGATTTATGCAATATCAAAGTTTACTGATCAAACTACCGGCCTTAATAGCACAGTATACTAAGAACAGTAATACGTCTTCATACAAACTGGCCGCTATCCATTAGAATGTGTGCGTGCGTGCTCGGCGCCGTGTACGCACGCACTGTGACGCACACATTGACATAGAATATGGGGGCACAAGGCGGCGGCAGTAAGGGCTGTGCCTTCGGTGTCATTCGCGATCGCAGTCGCCGCTTTAGAAAAAAAATGCGCTTCCTGAAAAAAATGCATTTTTTTACGTTTGTGGTGCTTTACTTAAAAGGTGTGTTGATTATCACAAAGACTGTGAGTTTTTAAAAGTCTACGTTGATGTTAATCAGCGTTCTTGCAATTTAAGTGCAGAAACTAGGTATACTAATTACAGAAATTTTCGGGTTTCGTGTCTACCTTATGCGTCGGAATCTCAGACGCTACGAGTTAAAAGAAAAATAAGTAAAAAAGAAGTAAAAATAAAGTGACAACCCTAGCGTCAATGCAAGAGTAAGCTAATAACTCGCCGACAGGCCGGAGATAAACTACTGTTCTGGGTATACTGTGTTAAAAGTCTCTGTCAATGGATTTTTCTTCCCATTTTCACATATTTAAATGGTCGTAATGTTTCAAAAATTACGAAAACAAAAATCACAAAACACCTAAGCTTGACAAAATCACATATATTTATATTTTTTCAATTGGTTGAGCAACTTTGTAGATTGACATTTAAAAAATATATATTATTTGTTTTAATCTACTTTTTCATTAATTACACCTAAGCTTCAGCAATAATATTTACAAATAATTTAGAAAACCAAAACAAAAGACATCATTCATTTTGATATTTTGACATATGTAAAACACCCTGACGATGGAAAGGTTTTTCCGAAACATTTAGGTGTAATTAATGAAAAAGTAGATTAAAATAAATAATAAAATTAATATTTATAATATTTATATTCGCTGGAAAACGAATCCGGGACCCCTGATGTGAGAAGTCGGTATCTTGAGCTACGAAGGCCATGATTTCACGTTCTCCCACACCACCCTGAACGAAAAAAGGTGAAAAAAAGTATTGATATGATCTTGTTACGCACATTCAAAGTATACCATCAATAGACCTTCTTTCAACCTATTGTCTGGAACAAGTATATACACAGATTGAAAAAAATATATTTTTCAATATTATTTTTATGTTTCTCTCAGTTTTGCAATTTATATCTTTTTAAATTCGTGATTTATAAAAAAATTATTTGATAATAAACACAGTAATACAATTTATATTTCCCGATACAGCTCAAATCATCCATTATTATTGATTGTGAAAACTGCCGCCAGGGTATCTCTTAACACCAAGTAATATTTCAACCTCAGGCATTATAATCCAGCCTGATTGAAATTTCTAAAAAAAAAAACAAATATTCTTAAGACTTGCTTTAGGCCAACATGGCAGGCGTAAGCGGAAATTGAAAAGTAGTCAAATAAAACGATTTCCTGTCCCTATAAATAAATAAGGAGATGACTAAGCATTTTTATATTTTTTATTAACACTTATTAAGATGCATATTACATTATTATTTTATTTTAAAAAATGAAAAAGAATAGCGTATGAATTTTTTAATCCGAAAAACCATTTGTTAAAAACAATCATTAAATTAACTTTTTTTCTTAAAATTGCTTAAAATTTTACAGAAATCTTTTTTCCAAATCGGATATGCTACATTGTAGATACTTCATTTCCTAATAAACACATGATTTTCTTTTCTGTCTAAAAAACGTGCACCGGGGAAAGTTTGTGATGAATCACCTGTTTCTATAGATTTTTTTTTTTATTATATTATTTTTATTTTGAACTCTAAGATGATTTAAATGCTACGCGGGGAAAAATTGAGCTAAACTGGCCGTAGTATTGGAGCTACAAAAATTTGGGAATGATGAAACGCTAGTATTGGGAGGGAGTTAGTAGCGATTGATCGGATATAGGTTACGAGCAGTTAATATTCAATTCTTATAAAACATATTAATCTTGTGGTAAAGCCGCGTTTGGTACAAATGGTTGACGATCGGCGCGGTCCGAGCGGTCCACATGTGCTTCCCAAAAAAAATACTGAACACGGCTTTCGTAGATTTGGGTCGCGATTATTGCGTTTAGGGCCGTTAAAAAACCGATTAACGTCTACTCTAAGGTGACGATGATATTGACAGTTCCACGAGGTTTCTGAATTATTGACTTTTTTGCTCGGGTTTTGAAATCGTTTGAGAGCCGTATATCTTCATCTCGAGTGGATCCCCGTGCAACAGAGAGGCAGAATATTGAGCAAAACTAAGGAAGGCAGGTCTAATCGGGGGATCGCGAGAGGAAAACGCCCATAAATAATTTGTAATAACACGGATTAAAACGTATACGATGTACCAGAGGGGTGACCTTAACTGAGCGGATAATGATTTATTTTCGTTTCGCGGGAATCGGATAACGTAGGCAGGTAGAAAAGTTAACTATAATTCTATTATATTTATCTGTAGACTAACGCTCTTCAGGCTTTTACAACAGATAGGTAATTGTGCAATGACGGTATATACGGTTAGGAAAGAGATAACGATAACGTGTAAGCATATTAATGGCACGACAAGAAAATAATATACTCGAATAAAGATACAATATATTAACTATGTAATCACTACAAACCTGCCCTACGTTAGCGTAGTTTCAACAGGACGGGTAACGTGTATACGATTGGCTATTCTAGCTCAGATTTCGCCGGGTTTGCTAGTAATAACCACAAAACATAATTGGAACAAGTGTATTCAATTCAATTCAATTCAATTCAATTTATTTCATGATAATATGTACATGACAAACAAAATGTTTAAGGCATACATATTAGGAAGTATATATCAAAAATGAAAATATTTAATAAATTAAAATAACATAAAATCTGGTCAAAGGTGTAGGAGAATCCCGCTTCGGAAAACCCCCTCAGACACATGGAATATATCAATACCCAAAGCGATTTTGTTCAGCATGGCTGTGGCTCTTCCAACAGGCATAACCATCGGCAGGTTGGTCCTGTATATTGGAATGTGAAACAATCTATGCTGACGATGTCTAGTGTAATTATCAGGAGCATACAAACCAATGCTCTGCATAATTTGAGGATTATCAATCATACCGCGCAACAATCTAGATAAGAATATTGTAAATAAAATAATATGAATCTGCGGCCCATATACACATGAAATAAAAGGATAAAGCGTATGGGGATCTTATAGATGGATGGATAAATGAAACAAATATATATAGGAGTAAATGCAAGTAAAAAGCAAGCATATAAGTACCAAAAACATAGGAGAACATAGTGTGATAGAAATTCGAAGACGGATAATGTGTGTAACGGAACAATAATGTGAAGTGGAACGGATATAGCAAGAGCATGTAACAATGATAAACGTACAAATACAGACAACTACTTGAGACCGATTCGACAGATACTAGCAATCTTTCAACACACCTCTAAGAACATGGTGAGCGGTATATAGTTATCAGCGGAGGCGTCCAGTGCCTTGGCAATAAATGAGCACTGAATTAATCCGACGCCTTGCCTGCGGCACTGGAGGTTTATTTACTTATTTGTTTTATTTGTTTTCATTTATTGGGTTTCTTACAGCCACATAATTAATCAATCTTTGAAGAAAAGACAATAATTGATGCACAGAGTTTTGGGCCAATTACGCGAAAACACATACATACAATCGATAAAAGAATAATAAAAACATGTCCAATAGTGGGTTGTGTGAGTGTGTATCTGTGTGTTTATCTATTTGTTTATTTATTTTGTTTTGGGGAAAAAATTAAAAGCAAAACGATCTTAAAAATCTTCCACTGAATTTAAAAATTTAATTTAACTTACATTAATAGTTTATTGTGTTATAGCGAATAGTACTCTTCCAGTATTATATTGTTCGAGAATATTCACTGTCTATGTAACAAAGTTATTTTGTGGATCAATCTTACTGCCAATAAAAATAATAATAAATGGTTACAAATTATGTTTAAATTCCGCAACGGAGGGAGCTAATACGTCCCTGTGCACGCAGAGTCGCGGCCAAAAGACAGGATTCATTGGATGGTTCACGAGAAAAGATCGCCCCAAATTAATTTAAAATTAGGTATAGTACCTTTGGATGATTGTTATATCTAGGTATGCAGTGTGCACGTGGTGAATATATGGAAATTGATCCCATGATATAGCGGCCAAGAAACGTTACATTTCCGATAAAGACGAGCGGAAATACGGGAGAACGGGACAGGATAATGGTAGATAATGAAGAAACATCAACTATGATTAGGGGAGTACCCGATAGATTGTGGTTACTGTTGATCAAACGACAATATGGACTGAACTTAGAAATTAAATATTAAAAATTAATTATCGCGCTTGTGAAGCGAGTTCAAACCGTCTGAAGCCACCAAGTCCGTCCCAAAACGGGCACCGGAACGGAGACAGAGATGGCAATAGGAGGTGGGATCAACTGACATATCCGAGTGGAGATATGGTTTTTTTTTGCCAAATTGAATCTTAGGAACAAAGAATTTGGTTTCAAGGAAAGTAGGATATTGAAAATCCTGGAAACACACGACTTAGGACCTTTGGCTGCTAGGGGGGGTTTAAAATGTCAAGACACAGCAGAAATCAGGGAGTTGGTGACGGTCTACGAGAGCGCAAAATCTGCGTCGGTTGTTTTTTTTGAGTGACAATTACCGTGAGTGATAATTACCGTCGACTTAGAGTGTCTCAGTGGGTGAAAATTATAGTTTAACTTCAAGTGAAAGTGACATACGGGTAAATATACTCTTCGACATTGCTCACGTTAAAAGAAAAGGGGGGTACGGGTTTGATTTTATTTTATAAAGGGTAATTAATTTGGCATATTAGAACTTCGGAAATTACTGCGCTCTATTAAGTTGATTAGTCCGGCATATATAGAACTGATATTTTCAGATCTCCGGAAACTAGCTGTGCGTTATAAAGATACCTATTTTATGCTAAACACGCGGGAAATTGTTAATAAATCTTGTAAAAATACCTATCTTATGCTAAATACGCGAGGTCCTGTCAAAAGAGTTTAACTCAGAGTACGGGATTGATTTTATTTTATAAAGGTAATTAATCTGGCATATCGGAACTTCGGAAATCACTATGTTCTATAAAGTTAATTATTTTTGTCGTCTTACTAGGTTCACAGAATAATATTCGCAGAATTTCAGGAAAAGGTCGAGTTCAAATTTAGTTAAATTTTCGTTTTACTAAGTATAGTATTGGCGGATCTCTGGAAACTAGCTGTGCGTTATAAAGATACCTATTTTACGCTAATCACGCGGGAAGCTGTTAAAAGATAAAGGAGTTGTTACTAACAGATTCGATTTTAAATAAGTCTTATAAAATACCTATCTTTGCTAAATACGCGAGGTCTCATTTTAATTTTTACATTTGTAAGGCATATAATATTTCGTTATATGAAATGTTTCGATTAGACCGGGTTTATTTTAGTTATCGAAAGAATATTTAGTTTATTTTAATAATTTTTTGTTTATGGTTAATAGTAAGAGTCCGTTAAAATTATAGCGAATAAATTCTGGGATTAAAAATACGTCTAGTGAAAAATATATAGCTGATCTCGCGGGGTATCAGGTTCAGCCCATAATAATCTAGATTTCCATTTCGTTTAAAATTATATAGAGTAATTTCGTGAGAGTCGGGACTTATTTACAATTTTACAGATGTATGAGATTTCATTATTCTAAAAAATTATATAAAATAATCTCGTGGGGGTCGGGGTTTATTTACGGTTTTACAGAAGTACAAGTTTCACTATTTTATAAAGTATATAAAATTGCTTCCGTTCGGCCCGGGTTATCTTATATTATATAGGAAAACATAGGTCCCGCGCTATTAAAACATATAAAAACGTTTCATGTGGCCGGGATTATTACGCGCGTTGGGGAAAGTCTATAAGGTAAAAAAAAATATGTTTAATTTGATTCTGGTTATTTTATATTTTATGAAAGATATTTGCCTCGCGGACTTAAACTATGAAAAAATGTTCAATTAGTTCTGGTTATACTTTAGGAGTGATGTAAACTTCGCGGTTGTATAATTTGGGATACTTTGTATTATACGAAAACGTAAATCTCGCGTATAAAAACGCGTATAAAAAAAAAACGTGTATCATGTATGCAAACATATAAAAACTTCTAGTACATTGTTTCGATAGACCGGGGTTGTATTATACTTATAAAGATGTTGTAGGGCCTCGTTATATTGAAAATATATATAAACCGCCTGGGGCCGGGTCTTCTTATTTATAAACTATATAAGATTTCGTTACATTTAGTTATATAAAATGCTATCTTTCGGGAATTCGCGTTTCATTTTAAGCATATATAAATATAGGGTCCCGTTTTAAACAATGTTAGTGTTTCGTTTAGAATTCGCGCCTTCATTTAATAAATATGAAACATGTAGATTCCAATTAGAACTATTTTAAAATGATTCGTTTAGGAATTCGCGTCTTGTATTATAACTGTGAAACTTATAATATTCGTGTTGAGCTAAACGTGTGAACATAGAAACACTTCAGTTTTGACCGCTATTTTGTTTACTATGCCTAGGACGTTCTTGCGGTGTATTAGACTTGATGGTAAAATTTAAACCCTTACTCTGTTTAAAATATACGTAGTGTCTCCGCCTAGATTGGCTTCACGATATACTTTATGAAATTTGTAAGTCCCGCTGTCCTAAAATTATATAAAATTACCTTCGTTTAGATCGGGTTATATCATATTCCTCGTGGAACGCGTAAACCTCGTTGTCCTGAAACTAAATAAGGATGCCTCATCTAGACCGGGTTCATTTTACATTTTAGGGAGAATATAAGTCCCGCGTCTTTCACTACATAAAATGGATTTGGTAAGATTGTGGTTGTTTATACTCGTAGAAATTACAGAATTCCGTTATTCCTAAACCATATTAAAATGATAAATTATATTAAAATGATTTAAAATATATTAAAAT